>PVKB01006828.1:0-50724 GCA_004027205.1 Ctenodactylus gundi
TGGGTAAGAGCTGGGTGGGGTCAGGCACTGGGCGCTGCAGGGGTGAGCAGGGAGGAGCTCAGACAGGCCACCCGAGGCCCGTGGCCCCTGACAGCCTGTCCTCCCCAGGAAACACTGTGCTGCACATCCTCATCCTGCAGCCCAACAAGACCTTTGCCTGCCAGATGTACAACCTGCTGCTCTCCTATGACGGAGGGGACCACCTGCAGTCGCTGGAGCTCGTGCCCAACAACGAGGGCCTCACCCCCTTCAAGTTGGCTGGAGTGGAGGGCAACATTGTGGTGAGGGGCTCTCCCAGACCTAGAAAGACCCCTAGGAGCCTTCACCCCACCCTGCTGGCTCCAGGAGGCAGTAGATATAGACCCACATCCCTGGTGCTTACGTCCCACCCTCAGCTCAGACTGGAATGTCTTTCTCAGGCCCTATCTGTTCTGTTTCCATTCTTTTCTCTTACCTGAGATTTGTGGTTTACATATTCTACATTCGTGCTGGGATTGCCTATAATGCCCAAGACCACCTGCTTTACTCAGAACAACACTCCTCCAGCCTCTCTCCTCTCCATTCCCAAGTGAGAGGAAGAGGAGCCTAGGAGTCTGAGTGAACATGGGCTCTTCTGCCCTCCAAAAGCTGTGAGCAGTAAGTGAAGACCACTGCTCTCTCCAGGGCTGTTGTCCCACGGACATGATTTCCCTTTGCCCAGTGTCGTGGTCTCTCTGCCTCCGGTTCCTGACCATTTTCACCCCTTTCAGATGTTCCAACACCTAATGCAGAAGCGGAAGCATATCCAGTGGACATACGGGCCACTGACGTCCACGCTCTATGACCTCACAGAGATCGACTCCTCAGGGGATGACCAATCCCTGCTGGAACTTATAGTCACCACCAAAAACCGGGAGGTACAAAGTCCTCTCGGCAGGCAGGGGGTGCCTCACAGGCGTGTGTGGCGAGGGTGCCAGTGTCCCCACTCTTTCTGCCATAGGCTCGCCGGATTTTGGATCAGACACCAGTGAGAGAGCTGGTGAGCCTCAAGTGGAAGCGGTACGGGCGGCCCTACTTCTGCATGCTGGGTGCCGTCTACCTGCTGTACATCGTCTGCTTCACCGTGTGCTGCATCTACCGCCCCCTCAAGCCCAGGACCACGAACCGCACCAGCCCCCGGGACAACACCCTCCTGCAGCAGAAGCTCCTTCAGGTGGTGCCTTACGTGGAGCAGATGGGCAGAGGGGCTTTGCCTCCTGCTCTTTCTCAGCCTGATTCTATTTCTGTCCTTATACCTGCATTTCTCCCATTACCCAGATTTCTGAGCACAGACTCAAAGCACAAACACACAGAAGAACACGTGCTCCCCTTCCCTAGGAGCCAGTTTGGAATTCGTGGGATCTAACAATGTGTTAGACTTGGCAGGGCCTACTGGCCCCTGGCAGGGGGAAGGCAGGGCAGGTGCTTGGAAGCTCTGAGTGCTTTGACCATTTTTCTCCCTCAGGAGGCCTATGTGTCCCCCAAAGATGACCTCCGGCTAGTGGGGGAGCTGGTGGCCATTGTTGGAGCTGTGATCATCCTGCTGGTGGAGGTGAGGTACACATGGGATGCAGCGTTAGGCTGTCCCACTCCAGGGGCCTCTGCTCTGGTCTACAAATGTCCTTTTGTCTCCCTGACTCTTCTCCAGATTCCAGACATCTTCAGATTTGGAGTCACTCGCTTCTTTGGACAGACTATCTTAGGAGGCCCATTCCATGTCATCATGTGAGTTTTCATTCTTATTCTCATCCTTTCTCTCACTGAGGTTTCAGTTTCCATCCATGGGTTCTATGACCCCAAGGTCCATGGAACCCAAGAGACCCCAAAAATCTGAAATCCTCTCTAATGATGCATATGACTGTCTGCATTGAGGGCGTGGAGGCTGAGTCTGAATGTGGGGGAGCTATCCATGTGACGGACTTGCTACCAAGTCTACAGGATAATGCCAGCCTTTCTCTCATGATCCTCTTTCTTTCTTCCTACAGCATCACCTATGCCTTCATGGTGCTAGTGACCATGGTGATGAGACTCACCAATGCAGATGGGGAGGTGGTACCCATGTCCCTTGCCCTGGTGCTGGGCTGGTGCAATGTCATGTACTTTGCCCGAGGATTCCAGATGCTGGGTCCTTTCACCATCATGATCCAGAAGGTCTGTCTGTCTGTCTGTCTATCTATCTGTCTGTCTGTCTGTCTCTCTCTTTCTCTGTGCTTCCAGTCTTTAATGCACATTAATTTTCTTGTCTTTTAAATAAAACAATCACTTGAAGTTGTTAGCACTCTTCGTCTTTAGAAGATGACACCAAAACAGGCCAGGAAGATTTGGCCTACAGGTCATGCTACACCAATCGCTGTCCTGGGATGTTGAGACTTTTAGACTTCTGAAGGTTAGATCTGCTGGCTTTCTGAACAGGTGAGGCAACTGCTCAGGGAATGTGTGATGATCTCTCTGCCTCTTCCTCCCTCCAGATGATCTTTGGTGACCTCATGCGATTCTGTTGGCTCATGGCTGTGGTCATCCTGGGTTTTGCTTCAGGTAAATCATCTGTCTAGGATGGGGACCATGGGGGAGGGGGAACCCAGAGGTTGCCAAGTGCCTCTGCCTCAGCTTGGGGAAGGGAGGAAAGGAAAATGGGGTTCTCAAGGACAGGTGGCTCTTGGGTTAGGAGGATGAGCGTAAGGGAACACAAGAACCCAACAGGTGAAGTGTTGTGGGGCTGAGATGGTAACACAGGAGATGAACGAAATAAGCCAGAAATAGGAAGTTGAGCTAGTCATGATACAGCTGCCAAGGTAACTCTCACCCCCCCTGGGTGGAGCAGCCTTCTATATCATCTTCCAGACAGAGGACCCTGACGAGCTGGGCCATTTCTATGACTACCCCACGGCACTGTTCAGCACCTTCGAGCTGTTCCTCACCATCATTGACGGCCCTGCCAACTATGACGTGGACCTGCCCTTCATGTACAGTATCACCTACGCGGCCTTCGGCATCATTGCCACGCTGCTCATGCTCAATCTCCTCATCGCCATGATGGGCGACACCCACTGGCGAGTAGCTCACGAGCAGGATGAGCTCTGGAGGGCCCAGGTGAGCCCCTGGTGGCTGGAAGGGGTAGTACAGGTCACCCCCTCCCGCCCTGGAAACGGCCACGCTCAAACACCAGCAGGATATTTGGACCTCATGTATGCTTTCTGATCTTATGTATGTCTGTATAGTTACTCCACAGTGGGCAAAATCCTGCCAAGTGTTTGTCCGCCTTGGTGTAGCAATACAACTGGGCAATCTGGAAGGAATTCCTCAGAGTTTGCGTAACAATTAAAATCTCAGTCTTGCTACTTAAGAGACCACGATAAGAGGATCACAAGTTTGAACCCAGACTGGAGAATATAGTGAGACCCTGTCTCAAAAAAAATAAAGGGGCGAGGGGGTAGATGTATAAAGAAAAAAAAAATCTGTCTTTCCTAAATTAATCAACAAGAGATAAAATTAAAGGTAGCAAAACTGCATTTAGTCAATTCTGCTCCCAAGTAAGAATAGAAGTATCGAGTCATCTTGGCAATACTTAAGCCTGTACATTTGACCCAGAAAAATTAGAAGTGTTAAAATTAACGCCAGAAGAACTTCCTGTAGTAGCAGGAGCTGTCTTCAGTCAAATCATCTTGATGGGCGCAAAAGACAATTAGATGAACCAAATCTCCGTTTTAAAATTCAGTCCAAAAAGAACATACCTCAAGAAAAATAATTTTAGCAAAATAAAAATGGAAATTCTAAACACTGGGATGCATTTAACTGCTGTGTAGAAAACAGAATAAAACCTAAGCTGGCTAAAAAGGGTTTTCTCGGGGAAGCATTTTTCTCCATGACAATATGTTGAGATTAGCTTTCCATGTAGGATATGTCCATTTATAAATGGACTTTACTTAAGAGTGAAAATATTCTGAGGCCCCTGACCTGCCTTTCTGTTTGCTTCACTCTTCTCCCTGGCACCCTAGATCAAGGTCTCCCCTTCTGCTAAAGAGGACCACCTGTGTCCCAGCTGTACTCCAATCATTGGCAGAGAAATGCAGGGCTAAAGTCCCATCAACTCAGGGTGTTGCTCTCTACCACTGGGAATTTAAGAGTTCCCAAAGTTCCTCACTGGAACCGTCCTCTCTTGGCCCAAACTTCCCTTCCAGTTCCTTCTCAGTCTACATTCCTCAGGGTGTCTCCTCTCTGGTTCTTTCCTTGGTACCCACACGCAGGTGGTAGCTACCACGGTGATGCTGGAGCGGAAGCTGCCTCGCTGCCTATGGCCTCGTTCTGGGATCTGTGGGCGTGAATATGGGCTGGGGGACCGTTGGTTCTTGAGGTAAGTGACGGTGCTGGGTTGAGTATTCCCTGAGTGGCTACCTTTGCATGGTAACCCTCTGCTTAGACAATCCCCTGCTCCCAAGAGTCCTTTAGAGGCCTATGTGCTCCCCAGGCCCCAAGTCCACTGACAAGCCTGCATGTAATTTCTGAGAAAGGGTCGTTCTTAGAGGAGTTTAGACCCCTCAAAGTGTGCTCAGGGGCATTGGACCAGAACTAGCTGCTTCCTGAGGCCAGACTGCTGGGGGGCAGGTATTCAACATGCCCAAGCCAGCTGCAGAGAAAGAGGATCCAGTAACAGTGGGGCTAGGCTTGGACAGGATGCAAGCATCAGTCTGGCTTAGGTCTTGAAGAAGTCCTCCTCTACATTCCATAGGGTGGAAGACAGACAGGACCTCAACCGGCAGCGTATCCGGCGCTACGCACAGGCCTTCCAACTGCAGGGAGACCTCTGCTCTGAGGATTGGGACAAAGATACACAAGAAAAACTGGAGATGAGCCAGCCTCCGCGGCCGTACCTGTCCTTTCCTACACCCTCAGTGTCTCGAAGTACTTCCCGTAGCAGCACAAACTGGCAAAGACTTCGGCAAGGAACCCTAGGGAGGAACCTACAAGGGGTAGTCAACAGTGGCTTGGAAGATGGGGAAGGCTGGGAGTACCAGATCTGAGTGCTCGCTAGCACCTGTGGCAGTATCAAAGCAAAGCAAAACCCAAGCAAGCAGCAAGCAAAGTATCAAAAACCTAAGTCTCATCTCCAGGGTCCAAGAGGGAGAGGAGAGTAGCATGGACACCACCAAGGAATGCCCACAGGGGAATAACTGCCCCAGGTTTCCACGACTCCTCAGGCATGAGCACCAGGAAGCAGGGGCTGGGGTTCTCACCTGTCCTGAGCATTCCTCATTCTTGTACGGGAGTCTCGCTGCACATCAGAGCCACTTGAAGGACAGGCTTGCCTGCTCAGGCACCTGTCTCCACCCCAGTGTTCTGAGAGGGAGGGGAAGGAGCCCTTCCCAGGGTGCTCCAGACACATGCCAGGCTTGTGGAAAGGTGCACGAGGTAGGAAGACAGGCGCTGCTCCAGCAGAAGCCGGGCTGAGTCTTACCACCTCCCACCTAGTAATAAAGTCCTTTCCTGCCTCCTGCCCCTCTCCTCTTCTGCATTCGTGCCCACCCTTCCTTCCCTGCAACTTTGCCCTCCCCGGGGCTTCCAAAGTCCCTCCTTCCAGACTGAGGCCTGGACACACCTGAACTTGCAAGTTCCTTTGTTTCCCTTTAATGTGGGGGAGGCTGGAGAGGGGATGAAGGACCGGGAAATGCAGTGTCCAGAAGGCCAAGTTCCACGTGTCAGGCAGAGCTGGAGCCTGCCTCGTGTGTCACACATCCCTCCTGGCCCCATGTCCAGCTGGGTCAAGGGCACTGTGAAGGCACAGATTCCTGCCCAGGCCTCATTCACACCTCCACTGAGCCCGGCTGCCTCAGATGCTGCTGGAGGAGCTGGATGTTGTGCAGTAGTTTCTTCTGGTGGCCGGCAAGGGTGACGCCCAGGGTGGGTAGGTCTCTGCAGGAAGGGAGTGGATCAGAGCTATGCCAGCTGCTCCAAGATCCCAGACTGGCCCTCTCATCTGGGGCCCGGAGCATCCACCCATCCACCTCTCCCTGCTTACTCCAGGCTGAGCTGAGCCACATCACTGAAGGTGTGAATGCCGAACTTAGAGAAGTTGTCCTGGTAGCACTCCAATCCGATGGCCGAGAGCCAGGCCTGAGGCGAGTCCAGACACGGGAAGTCCAGGGCCACAGGGTTCAGGAGGGCCTGGGAAGGTCTAAGATGAGGAGGGGCATCAGGTCAAGGTCTGTTCTTCATCTTAGCCCTCTCTCAGCTTTGTTTCTGGTTTGCATCTACCTTCCCTGGCCTTCCCAGGCTCTACCCTCAGGCTTCAGACCTGTCCCCCGGGCCGCCCTCAGCCTGCAGGGTGTCTGGCTTGCGGATCATCTTGTCAAAAGCAGCCACCAGCTGGTCAAAATGAGGCCTCCGGGCACGGTCCTTCTGCCAAGTGTCCAGCATCAGCAGATGTAGTCCAGGAGGACAGCCGGGGGGTGGGGGTAGCCGGAACTCCTGCTCTATCGCATTTAGGACCTGGGGAGCAAGGGAAGCATGGTGAGAAGCTATCACGAGGAGAAGAGGGCGCTAGAAAAGGTGGGATGGTGAGGGGTCGGGCCGCATGAGGATGGAGTGGGAGGGAGCAGACCAGCCGCGAGATCTTACAGTGCGAACGACAGGAGGCCTTAGCACAGGCTAGCCCAGGGGGACACAGGGGAAGAGCCACAGCTAGGCCGGGCACTCACCTCCTGCTCAGTCATGTCCCAGTACGGCCGTTCTCCGTAGCTCATCACCTCCCACATGAGTATCCCAAAGCTCCAGACGTCACTGGACGTTGTGTGCTTTCCGTGAGTAATGACCTCTGGGGCTGCCCAGCGGAGCAAACAACTTGGACCCTGACATGTGGAGTCACAAACAAAAGTAATAATCCTAATAACAAGGGTCCCTTTCACAGTAGAGTGACTAGTCTGCACTCCGATGCGTGCTAAGGGCTTCACATCAGCATCACCCTTAATCCCCTTAACATGGCTGGTGGATGGAAGCTGAGGCATAGACAAAATGAACTCGACTGAGGTTCCAAGCTAGAGATCGGACCGTTTGGGCCTGTGCTCAGCAACGCTGATTCCGGAGCCTGTGGGCCCTTCCCGTTGTAGTCTTGTAGGTCTCCCATCCTCCCCGGTCCCCTTCCTTCGCCTCAATCTCTGAAAACCCTTAGTTGCATCTTGCTCAGACTTTTCTCCCTTCAGATGGGTGAGCTTTCAACCCCCAGACAGCATGAGCCCACCCCAGTCTCCAGCTCACCCTCCACCACCTGCAAGGGGACACTGCGCCCCCAGACTCCACTCACCTGAGGACTGTGGCCAAGCCGGGCCACCTTGCATACCAGGTGGCTGTTCACCAGCACGCTGCGGGCAGAGAGCGCGCGGTGCACGAAGGCAAAGCTGGCCAGGTACTGCATGGCCGCGGCCACGCCCCGCTGCATGGCCACCAGCTGCAGGCTGCTGAACTGGCCCTCCCGCTGCTGAGGGGCAGGGAGCAGAGGTCAGCACGGGCGTGGGTGTGGGACCTCGACACACCGCCCAGCACGCAATGGCATGAGAGGGCATTTGGGGGCAGAGGGCAAATTTGGGAATCAGAAATGGCCTAGGAAGAAAGAACGAACACCATCGCGGGAGGCGAGGTGGGAGAGTATCTGGGTATAGGGCTCTGTCACCTAGAAAAGTGAGAAGCCCACGCGTTCCTGGACCCAAGGACCCTCCTCCACTCAAGCTAGACTGACCCTGAGGAAGCTGTCCAGGGGGCCGAGCTCCATGAGCTCCGTCAGCACCATGAGGGGCCGGCTCTTGGTGACCACACCCTCCAGCCGCAGGATGTTGGGATGCTGGAATTGGCCCAGCAGTGCGGCACGGCCCAGGAAGGTCATCTGCAGGCTCTCGGCACCCCCAGCCCACAGGGCATGGATAGCCACAGCCTGTTCCCTCCGTCCCCGGGGCTGCAGTCGCCCCCGGCGCACTTCTCCAAAGGAGCCTGGGAAAACAGGTGCAGGTGGAATGGGGTCAAAGGATGATCATGGTTCAAACCATTGTCCTGCTGTGCTTAATGGGATCTTGGCCAAGGGAGGTCAAGAGGAGTCTCACGCCCCTCCGGGGCCCACTTTGTCCCTGCAGTACCTGCCCCAATGACCTCCTCAATCTTGATATATGCAGGGTCCACTTCCCGAGCAAGTTCTCGTATGGCCTGGTAGGGGTCCTCATATGTGGAGGGATCAATGTAATATTTTACACCAAGCCCTGCATGGGGAGAGGTACACTATGAGGGTGCAGTGTAAAGATGGGTGCCCGCACACCCCAGGTGTGCCCTCTTACCTCCAAAAGACGATATGGAGAACCCCCCTCAACCTTGCCCAGCCCCACATCCCCCAACCCGTGTCTCATCCCCTCTCCCCACCCCCACCTGGGCTGCTGTACTGCTGCAGCTGCTCGGTGTAGCCTGTCCCACGCCGCTTCCTGAGGGACAGACCAGCAACCTGGAATGAAGCCCCATTTCCACCCTTTGTCGCCTGCCCTGACCACCCTGCTGGGCGGACTGCTATATAGCTGGGCTCCGAGGAGAGAGGAGACACCTCCAGACCCCCCATCCCCCTACCTACATGGGGCTCAAGACATGGGTCCGAACTGTGGGAGAGGGTACAGGGGCTTGGGATTGCTAGGAATGGTGCTGGGGTGGGTTGAACAGGAGTGGCAGGGGCCTCACCGCTGGAAGATGACAGCCAGCACAGTAATGGCTGCCAGCAGGAGGAAGGCCAAGGCCCCCAGGATGGAGCCAATCACCAGGGACAGCTTCTCAGGAAGTTGGGAGGACAGCTCACCTGAAGGACCGATGCCAGGGTCACACTGAAGCCAGGCCTCATGTGCACATGTGTGCATGCACCCTTTTCTTGTGTCACTCCAACACCTCACATACACACCCACACACATGCACACATGTATGCACACATATTCCCCAAACCCCACACATACTCCTACACACACATGCATACAAAAACACACACTCCAAACCTCACATACACACCCCCCACACTCCCCCACACAGGCGCATGCATACCCTAAACCTTATATAATTGTACTCACACACACCAGCACACGCTGAACCCTTCACATGCACCCACAACCCCAACTGCCTATGTATGGCCGGACACACGCATACACAATGCACATATCTACACACAACACCCCCACACATGTTTTCCCTTTTCAGACAGCCTCACCCAAGGTCAGGGGTTAGCCACAGCCTACTTCTCACACGCTTTCCCCCTCCAGCCTCTGGTCTGAAGGACGCTGGGTGAAGGCTCATGGCCTAGACAGTCCAAGCCTACCCCCACCAACCCCTCAGGCCTCCCTCAGTCCAACAAGACCGCCCCTCACCTTGAGGCAGCGTCTGGAAATAGACTTTGCCTCCATAGGGGCCGTGGCCAGCAGCGGTCCGCGCTCGCACCTGGAAGCCATAGATGTGGCCAGGGCTCAGCCGCGTCACGGTGGCAGTGTTGGTCTCGCTGGTCAGTGTGAAGGAATGAGATTCATCTTCTGCCTGGGGGTTAATAAGCCACTCACTCCCTGCACAGCCAGACAGCTCATGCTCTTATCCTCACTGCTTTCTCCCGCCTGCACTTTTCAGTGGACAAAGCTCTCACACATATCCCTAGTGTTATAGTCCCTTGATATCTCCCTCGGTCCCCTAACTGCCACCTCCTGCTGTGGAGGCTGTGAACCTTCACCAGCCCTAATGCAACAGCCCACACATACCCCTACACACACACACACACACACACACACACGCACCTGGTCATATACACCGGGTCATAGACACACACACACACATACACGCATGCACACACACCTGGTCATAGTAGCGGAGTTGATAGTCAAGGATGTTCCCGTTGGTCTGGTCAGGCTGTGGCCAGGACACAGTGATGCTGTTGGCTGCCCGGCTCACCTGGTGCACCACAGGGACTGCAGAGGGGACTGAAGAGGGGTGTCTGTGAGAATGGGAGCAGGGCAGCCGTGGGGTTGGAAGACACGGGTGGGTCACACACTATAGATTCCAGGCAGGTGTGGGCAAGGGAACCCTGAGCAGCTAAGGTGAGGGGTCCTCAGTGTGGAGAAAAGGACTCACCTTCATGGCTGGTGCTGACGTTGATGGACGCAGCCTGGGGAGGGTCAGGGCTGAGCTCAGACACCCCATTGACAGCCTGCACCTCCAAGATATAAGGTACATGTGCGCGGAGCCCCCCGACTAACACGCGACTCTCCGTCAGGCCCCTCTGGCGAGGGTCGAAGTGCACCTCATCCCTGCAGCGGCGACACGAGCCCCCGCCACTGCTGCCAGGCTCCTGGTGGCCTGCACACTCCTTGCACACCACGTTGAAGAGCAGGTCCCCTCGTCCCCCCAGCTCCTGCGGCAGGCGCCAGTGTAGCATGAGCACGGAACCTTGCACCTCAAACCAAAGCTCCCTGGGAGCTGAGGGAGGGCCTGGGAGACGCAGAGGGCCACAGGAGCGGGTGGGGGCCATTGAGGAAGGAAGGCGGGGAAAGTGCATGGTGCAGAGGGGACAGAAAGAAGAGCGGGTGCGGGGGAGGGAGGCACAAGGAAGGGAAGACACCAAGAAAACAAAGAAAAGTCACTTCAAATGCAGCCCCTCCCCCTGGCCCCCTCTTCCGGTCCCACTTGGGGGGGTGTTTCTTTTCCTTGCTGGGCTGGTCGGGGACTCACCGGTGCAGGGGGCCTCCGGAGGGTCAGAGCTGGCCCGGTAGAAGCCTTGGAGGCAGGGGCAGATGGAGGCTGCAGGGTCAGGGGCCTGGCTGCGAGCCGGGCAGGGCGAGCAGGGGGCATTCCCAGCCAAGGCCTTATAGGTCCCTGCAGAGCAGGCTGAGAAAGTATAGAGAATGGGACATCCCACTCAGAGCACCCATCCACCCCCTGAGCTCCCGCTGCATCTGCCGAGTCCCCAGAGCGGTTCTCCTTCTCGCCTGACCCCTAACCCTCACCCCCTTCCCTGGGGCAGAGATGTGGTCTGTGAGTTGCGGGGTCAGAATAGCATTTTGACCGATGAAAACGTGAGGTGTGCTAGAGGCTGCAGGCTGCCAGGCCAGGTGTGGGAGCTCTGGGCTGGGGCCCGTAACCGCCACCTATCTCCACTGCCCTGTCCACCTGGCCCTGCAGGCAGCCAACCAGACGGCGGAAGGGGGCAGAGGCCTCCATCCAATGCGACTCAGTTTAACAACTTTGAGTCTCCATGACTTTTTAAGCCCTCGCATCCTCTAGCAGTTGCTGTGGGCGGTTCTGGAAGGTTTCCAGTTTTTTTTCAGATAAGCTAGTGTGAGCCAGTTGGAGTGCCTCAGAAAATAAAATTGGGGAAAATGGGTCCTTTCCCTAAGACATCTTATGCCTGACTCTTAGGGGACAAAGGCGGGAAGCCCAAGGCCGAGGAGAGGCAGGTGCTGGGCAGGTGCAAGGCAGGGGGCTCTCCCTCACCTTGGCAGGCCTTGTCCCCACGCGCGGGCTGGTGGCCCGGGTGGCAGCGGCAGCCTCCAACAGCCACCATCCACTTCCCTTCTCCATTGCAGTGCAGCCTGGGGGGGTGGCCTCCAGCCTGGCCGCCCACTCCATCCTCCTCAGGCTCCGCGTGGGCCACACAGGTGCCTACGGCTGCCACCAGAGACGCACCCCCAGCCCCGCTGGCCTGGGTCTCGGGAAAGGAGGCGAAGGCACGGAGCACAGTGGGGCAGGTATAGGAAAAAAGCTTGACCGCCACGAGGGCCAGGCAGGCGCCCGTGTCCTGGAAGGCCACATAGAAGCCGCGCTGGGTAAGGGGACCGAAGCTGCGCTCTTTGACATTCAGCTGCAGCCCGGCCCGCTGCCCGTTCCCGTGGGCCTTCACGGCCCACGAGGAGGAGGCGGCGGCGGCGGAGGAGGCAGCGGCGGGGAAGCTCTCATCCGCGGCGATCGTGTCCACTTTGGTCCAGCGTTTGAGGTGCCAGGCAGGGACACCGTCCGGGCTGTCGGGCTCATCGGCCTGGCGGTAGTAGAGGGTGAAGGTCTCTCGGCAGGTGCCCCCACTCACGCCCAGGCTAGAGCACGCCCGCACAGAGAAGTGCAGTCGGATGTGTGCCCTCTGGGCTGATCGCCGCTCCACAAAGTGTGTCTGCAGCCAGTTGTCCTGCCCGGTGCCTGGAGTAGCTCCTGCCACGTGGCACGCCTCAAAGGTCCTGGTCAGGCGTCGTTGGTCGTCCAGAACGCTCACTTCGTCCCACTGCAGGGTTGGGAGGGTGGAGGTGACCAGGATGGACAAGGAAAGAAACATATCTGCTCCGTGGAGACTTAAAATCAGTGACAAGCAGAGCAGGGAGAGGATACTCTGAAACTCTGTTCTTCCAGAGGAAAGGCATCTTATCCCTCCCCTTGACTCTGGGCATCCTTCCGGAATTCTACTGTCCCGGGAATGGCGAGGGGCCATGGGTTGAGAATGGAGAGGGCCACTCACTCCGCCTGGTGGATAGGTGAGCCAGCCAATCTCAGAGGTCTCTCCTGTGGTGTCCAGCAGCACCTCTGCCAGAAATAAAGGGGTGCAGAGTTCCAAGGCTCCGGCCACTCCATTCCCACGGGCAACCACAGAATCTCCCTCCCTGATCCACTGAATTTGCCAGGCGGAGTTCAGCTGTCTCTGAAGTACCTACCGCGGGTTCCCTCATCCTCCCCACACCTTTCCTTCTTTTGATGTCTTCACTCCTTTCTGCCTTCTCTGGCTCCTCCCAACCCACACCGGTCTCCACGGGCAAGTGGGAGTTCTCTTGCCGCCCTCCTTACCTTCCAGAGCCAGAACTGACGGCCCTAGGACCAGCAACCACAGGCTGCACACCATGCCCGCCACTCCGCTTCCTGTCCCAGCAGCCCCCTCAGTAGCCATGGGGCATCTGCAGGGGTCCCACCATCGCCCTGGCCATCACCCTGCTCCCAGGTGGGCTGTGGATTTTGCAAGGCTGGGGATCTGCAGCCAAGCTTGCTTCCTAGGGAGACAAGCAGGACTAGAAGAAACAGGAAGGAGGCAATGGTATGCTCATGTCCAGCCCAGACCCAACCCCAACACTGTGTCCCTTTCCACAGCTCTCAAGCTGCCCCAGTGCCAGCTATGGGGCAGAGGCAGCATGCAGCTTGTTGTGCAAATTCCACAGTCCTAATGGGCTATGTGCCAGGCTCTCTCCCCTGCTCCCTGAGTGACCACTGCTGTGTGTAAGTTTTGGTGGCCTTCTCCCTTCTCAGTGCAGCACAGGGTCATTCCGGCTCCCTCTTACCCTTTGCTTAGGACACAGTTAGTCCCGTCCTTTCTCTTCATTTACTCTCCTTCCTCCTCCAGCAGAGACCCTGTGTAGAAGTTAGAAGATTCTTTGAGTTACACAGGTAGAAAGCCTGGTGTGATGGCACATGCCTATAATCCGAGCACCCTGGGAAGCTAAGGCATGGGACATGTAAAGTTCAAATCCAGGCCAGGCTAATTTGCAATTATGGGAGATCCAGTTTCAAAATCAACGACAAATAAGGGACTAGGGATTTAGCTCAGTGAAGAGGCACTAGGTTCAATTCCCAGAACTGAAGAAAAAGACAGAAAGAGAGAGAGGTAAGCTATTCTTTCCTTAAAGACACGCAGATTGTCCTCTCATCCTATAAGACTGCCTACATGCTTTAGACATTTCAGAGAGGCAGTGGCGCCAGAGGAGCAGAGAAAGATGGCCGTGGGGTGTGACAGGAAGGGACGAGAACAGATGTAAAAGAAACACGGGCATAATGATTCTGAAAGATAAATGAGGACGGAGCCATGTAGGCCTGGCAGACTCTCTGCGAACAAAAGTTTTTCCCCCAAGGGGCATAATTTTTTCCTGTGGTTTACAGAAAAACAAGTGTATAGCTTAAGCCTATGAAAAGATGATTCTTGTTTGCTCACATTTAAAGGAAAATTTACTAAGCCAACGGTGGCAGGCTGCTTGTTACAGAATGAATGTTAGCGTTTTGTCCCTAATTTGTATGTTGAAATCCTGACCCTCGTGTGATGGTACTCAGAGGCAGAGCCTTTGGGAAGTCATTAGGTCCTGAATGTAGTTCCATCATGAGTAGGATTAGTGCTCTTCTAAGAGAGATGTCAAAGAACTTTCTAGCCCTCTCTGCACCCAGGGAGTCTATGACACAAAGAGGAGAGTCTGAAACTGAGAAGAGAGCCTTCACTAGAACCCAGCCAGGCTGGCACCCTGGCCCTGGCCCAGCCTTTAAATTGCAGCCCAGATTGTCTAGACATTATTTTTATCTAAAAAAAATGATAACGTCCAGTATTGGGCAACGTATGGATTATAGATTCTCTTCTCTACACTGCACTTCTGAGCTCAGACTGGAATATCGGTGTGTAGGGAGCAACTGCAATATTTATCCAGTATTTTCACTGCAAAGAAATATTTCAATTACCACATAGTCATATCAACTTGCACAAATGTTTAAACAAGGGTATTCATGCAAATTGTTTCTAGGAGAAAAGATTGTAAACTAACTGTCCATTCTTAGAGAGATGGCTAAGACATTACGGGACATCCTTAATAAGGCACAGGAACTACTGTCTCTACTAGCATGAAAATCATTTCCAAGTGAAAGTAGAATCTGCAGTACAGTAAGCTGCTCCTGTTAATTTACCAGTAAGCATATACATACGTATGGAAGGATACTTAGGGACAAAGGAAAAGAAAGGGGACTGGAGAATGGAGCCAGGAAGACTTACTTTCATTTTACATTTTAAAAATCTTGCATAGTCATTATCCTTTCAACTAGATCATTAATTAAAATATTCTCACAATGGTAGATAATAACTGTTTAATGAAATGAATCAAAATAGTGTTTATTGCTGTCAACATAGAACTATGCAACAGATATGTCTTAGGACATCTGCCTGGAAGCAGAGCACTGTGCCCATAGTCTATGAACAAGGGCGTGGCCACCTCCAAGGCCACATCCACGACCAACAAGTCCCGTATCTCTTCTGTATGCTGATCTAGAAATCGGTGGTGCTCTGCCTGTGTTTGCGATTGAGTCTCAAAAGCCTGTATGTTTTTCGGACGAGAGCAGTCAAACGCCTTTATTTCTGCCAAGGACTAAAATGAGAGGCATGTTGCCCACACTGCTCAAGAGAGGACTCAAGAGAGTAAAACAAAACACAAAGAAAAGCCAATTGTAAGGGGAGTTGCAGGCTACATCTCTGTGGCCCTGTGATCCACAGTGACACGGGAAGATGCACATTTCTCAGTGAAACTGAAATCAAACTACATAACTACACTGAACTGTGATCGGTATGAAAATCATAACTTGATTCCTGCTCACATAATTATGGTGTGAGACTGAATGTGTTATAAGAGAAAGCCTTAAAGCTGGGTATGGTGGCTCATGCCGATAATCAGGTTGGGCAAGTTGATACATGCCTGTAGTCACGACTCTCTGGGAAGCTGAGGCAGGAGGATTATGAGTTTGAGCCAAGCCTAGGCAATTCAGTAACTTACTGAGACTCTTCTCTCTCTCTCTCTCTCTCTCTCTCTCTCTCTCATATATATATATATATATATATATATATATATATATATATATATATAATTTTTTTAGAAAGAGCTGGGAACAGTTAAGTGGGAAGACTATGGGCTCAATTCAATATTCAATGTCTAGTACCACAAATAAAATGAAAAGTCTTTAGTCTCATCTCCAGGAAGTTCAATCTCATCTGCATGAAGTTGTCATGGAGAGATACTTATCCCACATATCTGTGGGCTGATGTACAGTGAGCACTGGTTATAATTTGGACATGAAATATCACCCGAAAGCCCCATGCATTTTGATGTTGTGGAATATCTACGGCACTATATGCTGTTAAGAGGTGGGGCCTGGTGGGAAGGGGCAGACCACTGGGGCTTGATCCAGAAGTAGAACATGGGAGTTCGAACTGGAAAGATATATGCTAGCTCCGCCCTGTTTTGCTCACTTGGTTTCCTGTCTTTCATGCAGGAAGAGATTTTTCTAGGCCTCCGCCATGTGCTCCCACCATCCCCAGCTACCCATGAATGTACTGAGATCTTCTGAAACTGTGAGTCAAAATAAGTCTTTCCTCCCTTAAGTTGTGGATACCGCGTATTGTGTCACAGTAATGAGAAGGTAACTAAGACAGCATCCTTCAACCAGTCTCTGAGGTCCCCTTCTCCTCCTTCTCACACCCTTTGCATGAAATGGAGAGCTCAATTCACAGTCTGTAGAAGAAGCAAGTAGGAAGTTGCATATAGCAAACCATTTCAAAGAAACAGAGATTTTTTTTTTCACCAACACTGCCCTCTATTCATTAAGGATCAAATTCACAGATTAAATAAAAGTTCTCAAGAATCAAGATCCTGAAATAAAGAACATGCACTCATAGCTTTCTTAACTTGTGTGATACTGTCTTTTCAACAGACTTTGATAAATATCTGGATGTAATCTAAGTTGTAGGTGCGACCCCCAAACACTCAGTGCCTTGACAGAGTGATGCACTTGACACAACACACCGAAGCGAACCAGATTCTGTCCAGAGTCCCGGTCTTTAGGAACATTGTTATCAAGAACAGAAAAATGCCAGCGGCAAGCTTTTAAACAATGAGTGCTGTTTTCCAATTTGCCCAGAATATATTCCTTAAAAATAGTTTCTTTGAGGCGGAACATGAATGCATTCTGCAATCCGCACAAAGAAGAAATTATAAGCCCCATGTCTTCCTAAACCTATAACTAGACAATCATGAGAAGGAGTCCTAAATATTTTGGTAACATCTTTGCAAATTCTTTTGTTTGAAAGACAAAAAGAAAAAAAAAAAGAAAAGAAAAAAAGAAAGAAAAGATGCATCCCAGATAATATCAGTTGTACAATATAGAAGCTTCTAGCAAAGGAAGCATGGCAAGATATTTGCTTTGATGACCCACCATACAAGTTTGTGGCTGCATTAGGCATGCTCACGTAGCCTTAACATGCGTCTCAGTGACAACATGAAGCTGGCCTCTCTCCAGAAGATCCTGAAATGAGCAAGTGCGATTATGAAATACGTGAAGCCTCCAGCTTCTGTCATCAAGAGGAATCAGAAGGAACAGGCTAAAATGCAGACTGCCACTTGAGTGATTGATTTTAAATGTTACTAAGAACAAAGACATTCTTTTAAAGAAGAAATGGATGAAGACCTTCTAAGTACGCAGAAGGGCATTGTCATCATTTATAAGGACTTCTTTCAGATTCAGACCCAGAATACTGAAGGTTAAAAATAAGTTTCTTTGAGAAAAAAAAAAATTGCAGCTGAGACAGAGTGGGAAGTTAGGTCGGCTCCTGCTCATCTAATAAATCAGATAAACTCTAGTCTTTTATTTTTTAATATATAAAAGGAATATGAGTGTATTGCTACTGCAAGAATAGAAGTAAGGGAGGGGGAAATATTAAGATATGAAATAAACTGCTGGTAACTAATTCAGCCCACTGCAGATTCTTTCAAAGCAAGCTTCAAAGGTAGAAAACAAATGGTAAGAATAGGACTCTTCCACGTGCTTGAAATCCTATACAAATACCACCCAGAACCTGACTCTCAAAGGCTCCTTCAGTGGCTGTGGGACCTGGAACATCTTCTGCATTTAGCCATGGGAGCACCCTGGGCTCAGTCCACCACACACTGGCCACCACCGATGGGGAACAGGCCTCCACAAGGCCACGCCCTTAGCTCCTCCTCCTCCAAGGTGGCCTGAGAGTTCTCTGCCTACTCCAACCCATCCAAGGAGCTGTCCAGTATTTTGAATTGCTTGCACAGGAAAAAGCGCTGAAGACAGATTTCAATTAGAAAAACATTCAAATTTCAGTGGCGTGTAAGGATTTAAAAATATAAAACACTCAGAGCAGCAGAAACGCGGATGGAAAACGACAGCTCAGAAAATGAGGCTGATTAGACTAAGTTTCATGTGACAAAAATTGCATTCTGATTTCATATTTTCTGCTTAGCTCTTTTCCCAGAGATACCACTTTTTCTCTGATACAAAAGACAAGCTGGGTCCACAATCCTGCTACATTTCTTAGGTTTACAAGCTTATATTCTGTATCCAAAAAACTGGCCAAAATAAAAGAGGCATAGAATCTTAGATTATAAAGCAGAACTTAAAAAGTCTGTTCGCTAAGAAAATGAAAAAAATAAATTAGTACATCCATAAAGGCCTAAAAGTTGACTGTGCTTATATGTTAAATACTAAAGATGATATTCTCATGAACAAATCTAGCTTGCTTAATAGAATTTGTGTACCTCAATCCACAAAGTGAAATTTTAAACAATTAAGTAATGCAAGCCAAATCAACTTGGGAGAAAGCACGACAAACACATTGGGTCATTAAAGTTGGCTACTGTGAAAGGTGGAAGTGGAATAGGGTAGGTGGGGAATAATGAATTTTGCCTTACACATATTTGAATCGTTTCTCCCGCTACAATAAGCATATTTTATTTCTATAGCTAACATGAAATTTAGACAAGAAAAATAGCATGCATTTAAAACCTAAAATAAATATGGTGTATGTTTCCACTTTATCTTATCTTCCTTTTGCCCTCTAGGTTTCAAAATATTGAGTTTTCACTTTTAGAAAGTAAGGAGCATGGTGACTGCAGGCACACCACCCCAGCACTCTGGAAGGCTGAGGCAGGAGGACCACAAGCTCAAGCCCCAGCCTGGCTGACTTAGTGACACAGTGAGACTCTGTCTCCAAAAAAAGGTAAATAAATAAATAAGAATTAAAATAAAAACCAGGTCTGGGAATATAGCTCAGTGTGAAGGACTTGGGTTCCGTCCTTAGTACCAGGAAAAATAGGGAGAGAAAAGCAGAGATCAAGAGAGGAACAAGCAGAGGAGTGTTAGCGATGACAGCAAAAATAACTTTCTCGTCGGATGCTATTTAATCCTCTATCCCAAGTTCAAGTCATCGTCATGCTTTTCTGCCACAGTGTCATGCGAAGGACTGTATTACACAGGGCAAGGGGGAAGCAGAGCGGACTGGGTTCTGGGAACACGCCAGGGCATTGTGGGTGGCAAAGGAGCCCAGGCAGGCACAATTTCGTGAGATAAGGTCAGGGGTTGGTGGGGACAGGGAGCAACCCCAGGGCAGAGGGGCCCCTGGTTTTATGTCTGGTGTGGTTGCCCTGGGCTGGATCTCACACCTGCTCATACAGGGTCAGCGTGGGAGGGGTCAGCACCCCAGCCCTGTCCTCTGTCCTGTTCCACAGCTGTTAAACGCCCAGGAAATTCCAATCTAATCCTTGCTCAGCTGAACGCTGCAGCTTCTACCCTTTAATCTGCACCCTAGAGATCCTCTCAGTAGCTCTCCCTGTGCTCTGGCCTCCTGCCTTGAAAAGGAGCTGGTCAAGCCTGGAGGCAGCTTCCAGGGCAGGGCAGGCCGGGAGGAGGTAGCTGTCCTCCGCTTCTAGATCCCCTGCTGTCCAGGCTAAGAAGCCAATCTGTGGATTATCTAGCAGAGGAGTTCTGGGTCCCTGGAGGCTTCCAGGCGGTGAGAATGTCCCCCCAGCACGCCAACTCAGGCAAATGTGCCCTCCACTCCCTGGCTGTGGGGAGGGGAGGCTTTTAAGATGCAGGCAGTGTCTGGGTCTAGCCATGGAGAATGACCTACTCTGACTGGGCACTGACGGGGAGGGGGGACACGTGGCAATGGGAAGGAGCAGAAGGGAGGGGGCTGGGGGTGTGGCAAGTGGGCACAGGGGAACGCAGTGGAAGGGGGTGGGCAACAGTACCTGTGTCCCTGTGTCGGCAAACGCCCAAGGATGCATCCACTTGGCAGCGGGTAGAAGGGATTGGGTGGGCAGCGGGTAGAAGGGATTGGGTGGGCAGCATCACTGAGCTGGAGGTAGGTTTGTGTGTGCCAGGACATGGGGATCAGTGCCGGCCGTGGAGGGGTCCCAGGAACTCCCGTCCCTCACCCCGCCCCAGTCTGGCTGTGGCTAACCTTTCTAGGAGGGGATTCTGCATAAATACTCGAGCTGGGAGAGACAGGCGAGCAGGGAGCAGAGAAAGGGAAGCCAAGGCTCGCTGTGCCCCCCAGGTGCTGCACCTCCTGCTCCACCTGGAGTGGAAGTGGGGCAGGGATGCCAGGCCTGGGGGGCCTAGGTCCCAGAGGCATCCAGGAGCAGAGAGAACTGCTGTTCCACGGGGACTCTTGCCTTTCCTGGTCTGCTACTCCCAGCGTTCTGGACACCCCGTGGCCATTGCCAGCCATCTTCTTGTGCCCGGATGAAAGCATGGGTTCCCAAGGAGGCCGCTCTCGGTCACTAAGTAGGTATCCCCATTCTAATTTTCCTTCCAGGAAACAGACCCATTGCCCTGAAAGGTCCATTCCTCAGCTGCGCACTGCTGTGTGATTCCTCAGTGCCCCATAGCCTGGAAGGCTTCCCTGGCCTCTGCTCCTTCTCAGTGGACTCAGACCAGAACCTGCGTCTCCCCCTCCAGAGCCTGAGTCAAGCTCCCTGGTGGGTGGAGGCCTGGGGTTGGCGATTGGGAACAGGCCCGGCAGCTCTTCTCCATGGGCACTGCCAGGGACATTACAACATCAGCTATGCTGGGGCCATGCCAGCTCCCCAGGGATGGGAGGGGAGAGGGTGCCAGACGGCCAGGATGGGTGGGTGGGGGTGGAGGGGCAGGCAGGGCCAAGCACCCAGAAGCAGAGAAGGGGTGGGGCTCCGGGAGCAGGCAGGAGGCTTTGGTGGACACTTGGGGATTAGGGCTGGGGAGCAGGAACCAAGTCTCTCCACCTCCAAGACTTAAACCTGATTGAGGCAAGGGGATGGGGACGCTCTGGGGGAGGTGGGCAGGTGTGTATTGGTCACCTGGCTCCTCCCAGCTCCAAGGGGATTGGAGAGATGCCACTAGAGTCCGAGGGATGGGCGATCCTCTTCAGAAGACGGAGGGCTTTGGCCTCCGGGAGAAGCCCCCACTCTCTGATCAAGACCACCCCCAAGCCACGACCCGAGGATGATCTCTGGGAACACTGTGCAGGGGTCCTAACAGCGGGGCGGTGAGGCGCCCGTGAGGGCTGGGGCGCCAGCTTCTTACCCCTCTCCAGTCCTGCTCTCACCTTGGCGAGGCTTACCCAGAACTCTTCCACCCCCCCCCCCCCGGATGTGCAGAGGCCTTGGTGCGACGGTCCCTCTACTTTGCAAACCTCAATCCCCCCTGTCTCAGGCGCACTATCTCCCCGACTCCCCAGATGCCGCCTGTACCCCCAGCTCACCTTCCCGCCGGCCTCCAGCTCTGCAGGTCTGCGCCCCGGAGGGACCGCGGCGGAGCGGAGACTCCCCGAGCTCGCCCTGCGCCGCGCGGGTCCCCTCGGGTCCGCGGACCTAGCTTCTCCGCGGCCCGCGTCCCCCGGGCGCAGGGGCGGGCCCGGGGCTGGCGGCGGGGCTGCTCCGGAGGCGGGGCTCCAGGAGATCCGCCCGTGTCGCTGGGTCGCGCGTCCCGCCGCCCGCTGCTCCGGCGCGGCGGCAGGAGGGAGCCCAGCCCGGCCCGCCCCCGCGCGTCCCCTCCGGCCCGGCCCGCCCCTCGCCCGCCCCTCGCCGGCCCCTGCCTCGCCTTTTCCGGGAGCCGAGCCCGCCCTCCGGGCCCCGGCGGAGAGTGCGCAGCGCCGGGGCGGCCGCCCGCCGTGGGTCCCGGCCGGGCGGGGAGGGACGCGGGCCGGAGGCTGGCACGCGCACCGGGCCGGGAGGGGCGTGCCAAACGCCGGGCTCGGCTGGGCGCCGCGGGGCCGAGCGCGACTGGCCGGGGCGCGCAGAGCCCGGGCGCCCGGCCCCGAGCGGTTCCTCGCCTTTTTAGCTTTAAGGACTGGAACAGTGGGGCTCCGGCTCAGCTTGAACTAAGGTGGGCGTGAGCTGGGAAGAGAGAAAAGAAAAGAAGTGGGTGGAGGGAGAGAACCGATCGCAGAGGAGCGGGGCGCTTAGGTCAGCCAGAGAGGGGCGCCTGGGCAGGGGCGCGTCCCTGCGCTGCCCCCAAGCCGATCTTCCTTCCCCTGCCGGGATCTGTGGCGCTTTGGACTCGAACCTCCCTCTGTCCACCTCCCTAAGGGGCAGGGACGCCTGGAGCTGGAAAGGGGAGGTTCTGGTGTCGGGAAAGGCTTGGGCAAGTCGCTGCACCTGTGGGTGCCTCCTTCCCTGCCCGCGGCGCGCCCTGGTGCCCGGAGGCCTTAGAGGTGCGCTCGGGGGTGCCCGGAGGCCCGGCTGAGGAACCCCACGCAGGAGAAAAGGTCTCCGCCCACCCCTACCCTCTCCTCAAACAGAGAATTGGATTTAGGGTCTATTGTTTGGGTCCTGCGTGGCCGGGCTGGGGCCTTCCCAAGAAGTGCTGCTACCGCCTGCTGGTGCGTTGCGGGATCGCAGGCACCTGGGGCCCCGTTTCCCCTCCCGGTTTCGCCCCGTCTTCTGCTGCTTTCACTGGGACACGTGCTTAGGAAAGCACTAGCTGCCCAGGGGCTGATCCCAACTGCTACTAATAGAGCGTCCAAAAACGAATGAAAAAAAAAAAAATTGATGGAGATCCGTGAGCCGACTAGCACAATAAGTGAAACAGTGGTGCTCGTTAAGAGGCGCCCTGAGAGATAAACAGGCTTGAATGAACTGATCGAACGAGTGGTAAGATAAAGCCTATTGAACAAGCCCCCCGCTTGGCCAGAGGGTTGTTCGCCTTTTAATGTAGGGGAGTCAATTAATAATCCGGATGAAGTTTAATGATTCTGCATTTGGACCCCATCAATAACCCCAATGATACTGGTGGGTTTGACTTTTCCCCTGTTGCTCCCGTGTGCTGTGAAGCTCCCTGGTACAGGGTCGCTGTCATTTCCAATCAGAGATCTGCGAAGACTTCAAAGACCTGAATTTACATTGTATGCAGCATTATATAACTCGTGATTGTATATAATTAGAAAGACACAGGCCCATATATAAACTGTTCATTGAAGCCACGTGCTAGGCATGTGCCCACACCCCAGCTCCTCCTAGAAGTACAACAGTATGATGCAACAATCTGACTTGCTAGAAATCTATGGGGATTTTGGAAATTGTTGTAAAGAGTAATAAAACACATAATTACATTAAGTTGGAAGTGCAAATCCGAAGCATACATATTTCTTCATAAAATCCAGAGTTTCCAGTATCAACTTGCAGTATCTCAGGTATGGATACAACGGTTAAAAAATATTTGTCTTTTTTTCTATTGCACGGCATGCCTCATATTAGGTAACTATAATATGAAATTAAGTTTTTCTTGCCAAGACTTATGTAACTAGTTATTTTTATCTTGTTAATAAAATTTGAGAGACATGTAGTTTTCAAAGAAAATGCCATTGTACTCGGGATGCAGAGACTTTTAAATTTATGATTACAGTGGGCTTTGTGTCCTAATCTATGTTTTCAATCCAAGTTTTAATGGTAGCTGGAAAGCACAGAACGCACCGTTGAATTACGCTGCAATCTACACTATGAAAAAGAATGAGGCATCTTTTTTTTCTTTTAAGCATAAATTTTGACCGTGATTTGTTGAATGCCTGGCACATAGTAGGTGTTTGGGAGTGTTTGAAAATGAGTAATCAAAATAATATAAAAATTAAAATTGTTCAGTGCTGGAAGGCAGGATTTAGTAATGTTTCTGCCTTACAGATCGCATGATCTGCAGCACACGTGATCTATCAGGTAAATTTGGAGCCAAGAGTCACTGATGAGGAGGAAACTCCAGGAGGTTTGGGTGGGCTCACTGCTTGGCTCTGCCCCTTCCCCTCACTCTGGTTTTTCTCTCTTTCCTGAGTTTTTCTGTCTTCTCTATTCATCCCTAAGGATAAGCAATTGTCTTTTTTCTTATTCCCCTTAGAACAGCTGATACAAGTTGATTTTTTTATAAACAAAGAGCTTTACATGAAATTTCGGTGATAAGAAATCTAGCAAAAAGCAGTAGATGAATTCCCTGGCTTACAGATCTCACTTCAGAACATAAATAATATCTCCCAACACACTGCCTCACAGGGGCTCAGACCCTTCTCTGAACTGTCTTAAGAACTTGGGGGCCATAGCGTATGGTCCTTCTTGAAATAGCTTGCTTTCTCCCAAAATTTTCTTGATAAGTGTGTCAAGTAATAATTTTAATTATAACCCTTTTTCCCTATTCAGAAACTTCTAGAATATTCTCCCACGATTCTGGTTTGTGTGAAAGATTGCAACTAGATTAGAGCTAACACATAGACCAACGATGATCGATGTCCTGGTTGGTGGTTTCAGAGTTTCCCCATCGTCATCTTATGCTTTGATAACTCTTTAGCCAAACAGAAATAGGCATTCAGGGGTAGTTGTGCAGACAGGAAAGGAGATGGCTCTCCTCTTATAGGAGAGTACTGTCTCACAGTTGACTTCAAAGGCACGTAACAGGAAAGCTGTAAATGATGGCTTGAATGAATGAGATAATTCAAAAATGCTATGAAGGCCCCCAGTCAACCAGACTCCCTCTGAAGGGTAAGTCCTTGTTCCCAGAATCCCAGAATGTTAGCCAGAACCCTCATTATAATGTCTGTTAACTTCAGGCAAAGAAAAGAAGGAAACAGGAGGGAGGAGACATATCCAGCTGAGTTACTGATGTTTCAAGAATGTCCTGGATGCTTCGCCCATTGACTTCTTATATATTATTGAGCAGGACCTCCCTACCTGTAAAAATCTGGAAATCCAGGAAGCACCAAATAAAATCAAAGCTCTGTTAGAGAGGAGAGAAAGAATATTGAGGAACCAACAACAGCCTGTGCCACAAAAAGATACAAAATGACTCTAGTTATCTACATATTTTCTTGCAATCTGCAGGAATGGAGGCTTTTTCTAGTATGTCCTTGAGGACAGTTTCCCCAAACATCATCTTTAATACACACTTTTAATATTCAAAGATGATTCCCTTGAAGCTGGTGGAGTGTTGAGAAATGTTAAGAGTCTCTTCTCATTAAAAGAAGCATGCCACCCTCTCAGAGGGAAATTTTAAGAGGGATTGAGTGTGCATTAGGCCTTTGTAGAAGAGAAAGTTGAGTGGAATGGAGTGACAGAGGGGCATTTGAGGCAAGGGACCACAGGAAGGAAGACCAGAAGTGTGAACTCTAGTTCAGAGAGGGTCAGGCACCTTCAGCACAGTGGCTATTGGCATCTTGGCCAGGCCACACTGTCCACAGTCTGCATCCCTTTCCTTGCTAAAACTCTTTGGCAGCAAGCACAGGCTTCTACACACTTCCAAAGGCCCTAACCAGGTATGGGCAGGTGTGAGGGCTAGAAGCCTTCCTGGTTCTGGGCACCTCATCAACGGCAGAACTGATGGTTCCTTCCTACAGATGCCTGTGTCCGCCCCTTGAGGATCCCTATTCATACCAGATGAGTGGACACACTGCTGCCCACCTGACTCACTGAGAGCTAAGAGTGAGTGCTCATCTTTGCGTCTAGAACCCAGACAGGCTAATGAGTGGAGGAAGCCATGGCGACCCTTAGCGTCTCTTTATGTCTACGAACACATGTGGCTGAAGTAACAAAGTCTGCAAAGCAGGAGCCTCTTCCCCAGGAAACTGCAGGACTCTTACAGCAACGATTGTGATATCACATCACTACGGTGTGCTCAGACCTCTGTTGGGAGCTGTGTTGCCGAGACATTTGCCTCTCTCTCTCTCTCTCTCTCTCTCTCTCTCTCTCTCTCTCTCTCTCTCTCGTGTGTGAATTGAATATTTTTTGGGAGGTCATTAAAAGTTTAATTTGGAAAAAAAATTAAAATCCTCCACAATTCCTTATATAAACAATGAGAGTTAAAAAGTTTTAAATTCTAGGAGGATTTCGGGCAGGCCCACGTGCGAAACAGGACAAATATGCTGCACACTGCCTTTTGCTTCTTTTCTTGACTTTGCCTTCTCTCTTGAGGTCCCGGCTGGAGGTGGGAAGATCACTCGCGTGGAGCAGGCTCTTCCTGTGGTGGCCTAGTCCAGGTAGTACTCTCTGAGCTTGTCCACCTCCCACAGCAGCAAGGATGACTGTGTTCCTGTGTTTGTGCTCTGGGTGTGGTGAAAACATTTCCTGGTGCCCAGGCCCCTGGATAATCGTCTCTCTTAGATTACACATTTATCTGTATGCAGATGGGGTTCTGCAAATCTGTCTATAGAACTTTCAATACTGACAACGAAGTAAAACAGGTCACGATCAGGATTGATTCAAGAACAGCAGAACTTGAAGCCTTTATATCTGGAGTAAAGTAGAAAATGAACAAAAATATGAGTGCTTAAAGAAAATTTCCTCACTTTGTAGTCTAAATGAGTAAAAAACAAAGATGAAAGCTATTTCCAAGGTTAGGTTGACAACAGAGTGAAAAGAAACAATAAAAATAGAACTCAATAGCCAAAATAAAATCTCAATTATGCAAGGAAAAGAAAAAGGACTTAAAACTCCAGGAAGAAAAAGATTACTGAAATGTCAGATTTCAGAAGACATTGAGCCTGTGAGACAAAGATAGATTCTTTTTTAAATAACAGAGAAGATGCAAGAGCTGAGAGATAAAATCAAAAGCTCTAACCCCAAAATAATAGTATTCTACATTAAGAAAATAAATACGTGAGAAGGAAAAAAGGCAGATTTTAATTTATTTGAGTACTGGGCGCATATCATTAAGTAGCACATATTTATAAAATATGTGAATTAACTGAAAAGTCATTAGATTAAAATTTTAGAGATTTTTGCCAACTTTTTAAAAAGTAAAATGAATAAGCAGGTTTTTTCCAGTCAATACCTTATAGGTTCATATGGATGCACATATGCTGCACACACATACGCACGGAGAGTTTGTTTTTAGCAACAGTTAAAACCTACACACCTTCAGCCTGCCTTTTGCAGACACTGAGAAAGGAGTAAGTAAAGGGGGGCTATCAAGGGAGTTTCCAGTGGGAAAGTGGAACATGACAATATTGGGCAGCTTCTCCAAAGCCCCATCCAAACGTCGTCTAGGTTGCCCCAATGTTGAGTCTACTGGGCTAAATCATCACTCCCTGGCCTTTCTTTCTGTGAAGAGTAGGTCTTATTCCTAGAGCTGTTCATGAGAAGAGAATAGAAATCTGTTGTGATGGGGGTGGGGGGGCAATTCCGAGGAATCTTTTGGGATCTCTGATAAAAAGACACACGCTATTTCACTCCTACGGCCCTTTGTCCTGCTTTAACACAGTCCCTCGGGGACTGTCTTTGCTCTTATCAATACTATAACAAACTCAGTGGCTCAGCCAGCCCAAATGTCCTACCCATGGCTCTGGGAGTCCCGAGTCTGGGGAAAATCTCTCAACACTGAATTTACGATGTGACCAAGACTCTCTAAAGGGAATCTGTTTCCTCTTTTCTTATTTATTTCTTATTTATTTATTTTTGTTAGCTGAGCCTGGTGGTGCATGCAGACCTGTGATCCCAGCACTACTTGAAGCTGAGGCAGGGGGAATCACAAACTTGAGCCCAGCATGAAGAACTTAATGAGACCTTGTCTCAAAATAAAAAATTTTCAAATGGGCTGGGGATGTGGTTTCGTGAAAAGGCCCTGGTTCAATCTTGGTGCTATCAAAAAGGAAAAAGAATGTCACCCTGTTCCTTACCTATGACTCTCTCCTCTCCTATGGCTCAGCAGTCCTGCAGTGACTCCCTCAAGCTGCCATCCCTCTGGCTTTGCAGCCTTTTCCTAAAAGACCCTGGTGACTGTAGTGGCCCCGTGTTCTGCCCACCACAGATGTGGTGGGAGAAGAGGCGGGTAGCAGCACCATACTGACACCAGATTCAAAGCCATCAGCCACATACCTTGCAGACTTCTTTTTACATGAAGAAAAATAAACACTGTAGTTGTGATCGTACTGCTTGTCACTTGACACATCTCTCTAGTGGATAGAGACGCAACTTTTTGAGCTCTAGCTAAGGATTTCTTATTTTACAAAGGTCAGATAAGGTCATTTCTAGATTTGCAATTCTTAGAAATTTTGCCACTTCAGGCTGTTTCCCAGCAGAGCACGCTACCCATGTGCTCTGGAAAATTAAGGGAGATAAGTAAGAAATCCGTTCTTAATCAGAAAAGTTGTGGTGAAAAACTAAAGTGGTTAATCACTTAAACAATCTGAAATTGTGGGATAAATAAAACACAAAACAAAATAAAAACCTGTAAATCCCTACCTGACATTAATGAAAATTAGGTAATTGAAAGTATTATGATTATCATTTTGAGACAGGATCTCTCTCTCTGTAGCCCAGGCTAGTCCTGAACTCATCTTGCACTTGTGGCAATCCTGTGTCAGCCTCCGCAGTGCTGAGATTACCACACCCCGCTTTATATGGTGCTGGGGAATCTAACTCAGAGCACTGCGCTTGTTAGGCAAGCACTCTAACCGCTGTGCCATTTCTCCAGCCCCAGTTAGGAGTAATTTTGACAGCAAAAAATAATGTAACAAATATAGATATAAAAAGAAAGTTTTATTTTTTGAAAAACCTTAAACTTGGGTTAATGAAATGCAAAATATGAAAGAAAGATAGCAAATATGGGCATGTCATCCTGGCTTAGCTTAAGTCCATCAGAGAAGTCAATAGTCATTGTTGGCATAATTAGGTAAAAAGAATTTTAATGTTATAAGATAATCATGTAAGACTATCTTTCAAATAGGATGTTAACCTTACAAGTCATAGATAAATGCAAATGGACATAGTTAACCCAACCAAAGGCAAATCAGATAAGTGATAGCAAAGTCATTAACATACAGAAAACATAATTACCGGGCAAATGTCAATATGAGGTTCTAAGGAGCACGATGTTGTTGGACAACTTTTATGGCAGGCCAGTAGAGTTAGGAAATTGTGAAATTTCTTCACGTAAGAAGACGTCTCCTTCCCATTATATAATACATATAAATGGACTGTTGTCTGTTCTATCTCTGGACATAACTATGTAAGTAAAATACAATATTTTGGGAGGACTCATCTTTGGATTTTTCGCATAACCACAGAACTGTCACAGATAATGACAATTCACATTTGTTGAAATTAAATGTTTAATTTTGGAATATTTGAGCTATAGAATTCAAGTACACACACACACACACACACACACACACACACCACAGGACTGGAAAGAAAATTATCATTATTTCCCTGTTTCCTATTCTCTTTCCCATATTTTTCCTTCTCCACAACCAGGAGAGACAGGGAGAGCTTGACTTGTCCACTTGTCTACAAGACTGGACTGGTTGAATCCTTACAAACAATAATTTCAGTTTCCTCTATGTCTTTGTGTAGCTAAATCAGCAATCATAAAAAGGTATATGGCTTAGGAATAAGCCCAGTTTTTGCTTATTATAACCCTAAAAGTCAGCAGTGTGAAAGTGAGAGTTCATTAAAAATAAAGGTATGCTCAAATTAAACAAAAATAGAGACTTAAATGCTTCAATCACTTTAAATAAAGATACTACATTGCTTATTCCCGTACTGGAAAGTAGAGTCATTTCTTTAATTGAATATATTCATTCATTCTGCTTAAAGGAGATGAAAAAGAAGACATGTGACAATAAAATAAAAATTTAAATATAATTAGTGTAAATTATAACATGTTCTTCTGTTAACACTCATTAATGTCTACTAACACCACCCACCAACATCCCCTGTTAACACTCATTAAATCTCTGCCATCAACATTCCCCTTCTTCACACCACCGCCCCCCCCCCCCACCACCAATCTTTTAATTGCCTAAAAGGCTTCTTTCTGAATACTGCCCTTCGTAATGGGTAAATTACTAATCTTATTTTGGGCAAGGCACACTTCACTGTCGTCAGCTCGTCAAGCTCTTCCTTTTTACAACTTTATTCTGTGCTTTCCATGAGAATTAATTGCCGGCCTTGGGAACTGTGCTTTTCTGGCTCTGGCTACCTGTTGGATGCGAGAAGGAAAGAAAGTAGGATATTTACAACACAGTGGTTGCAAGACAAAACAGGAGAAAGGATTTAATGTCACCCTGTATTATTCTTCTGGAAACCCCCGAGTAAGGTAAATCTCTTGGAATCTCCCCAAAAGAGACACTAGATGCCAGGTTAATTTAACACATGTGTAAGAATGGAAAAATGAGATATTACCAGCGTTACGTTCCTTGGTGTCTGTAAGAGGAAATCGACACTGACCATTGCTTAAACCAGCCTTTCTCCTTAGAGAATCGGTTCCCTCTCCTTTGTCAACTACTTAATTCATCTTTATAATACCAGCTCACTTCCCAGAACTAAACTCTAATATCTACGGCCAATTGAGGAACAGCCACAGCGGTTAAAGCACTTGCCTTGCAAGAGCAAAGTCCTGAGTTTGATTCCCCAGCATCACACAAAGTTGGGCGTGTGGTGGTTCACATTGTGATCCCAGCACTCTGAAGGCTAAGGCCAATGGATTATCCTGAGCCCAAGGCCAGCCTGGGCTACACAGTGCGATCAGAACCAGCCTGGGCTACAAAATAAAGCGAGACCCTGTCTCAAAAAATGATTTTCAACATTGTGCCAGTGGAGAAAGGACAGTCTATTCAACAAATGATGCTCTCGGTGTTGATATGGCAAAGACTGACATTGGATTTCTACATCCTACTGTATACAGAAGCTAGCAAAAATAGATCAAAGATTTGAACTTAAGAGGAACAAGTATAAAACTCACAGAAGAAAGCATTTGGGAATTTTTTCATGTCATTAGACTTAGCAACAGTTTCTTGGGTATGGCACTGAAAGCACAGGCAAAAGAAAAAAAATAGGTTACCTTGGGCATCACCAAAGTGAAGAACTTTTGGGTATCAAAAGATGTGATCATGAAAGGAAAAGATGCAGCTGTGGAGTGATGCCTGCCTAAATGCCACCACTCCGGAAGCTGAGACAGTTCAGCTTGAGCCAACCTTGCTAACTTAAGGACTTACTGAGACCAGGTCTCAAACACAAAAACAACAGCAAGAGAGCAAGACTACAATCATAGAAAGGCAAAATATTTTCAGGTTATATATCTCTGGGAGATTAATATCCAGAATAGATAAAGAACTTCCAAAATTCATTAACATCAAGCCCACTCAAAAGTAGACAAGAAAAACCTACATATACATTTCTCCAATCTGTTTTGGAGCTGCAGATGTCCAACAGACAGGTGAGAAGTTTCTCAGCAGCAGTTGTGGTTAAGGAAATGCAACTTAAAGCCTACGTGAGATTCTCATTCACGTCTACTAGCATGATTGTTATTTTAAAATAAGTAACGAGTGTTGGTGAGGATGTGGAAAAAAATTGAAACCCTTATCCTTTGCTAGAGGAAACGTAAAATGGTGAAGCCACTGTGGGAAAGTACAGGTATTCTTGAAGTAGCTGAACATAAAATCGTCACATGCTCTAGCAATTCCACCTCCGAGCACCCACCATCCAAAGTCAAAAGCAAGCACTAGAAAAGATACGTGTACACTAACGTTCATAGTAGGGCTATTTACAAAACAGTGAAAAACAATCAGTGTCCGTTAACAAAGAAACGGTTAACAAAATGTGGTTTATATACACATGATGGAATACTATTAAAACATAAAAAGGGAATAAAATTTTGATAAGGTGCAACATGAATGGATCTTGAAGGCATTTTTCTTGGTGAAACTAGACACAGAAGGATAAAGATAGTATGATTCTAGCTGTGTGTATGTGGGGTACGTTAGTAAAAGGCCACAAGCTGAGTAGCTTACAAACAGTGGAAAAACATCCCTCACAGTTCTGGAGGCTGGGAGTCCAAGAACACAGCACTAGCAGATTTGGTCTGATAGGAGTTAGCACCTAATCCAAAGTCTAGCCCTTTCTGGTTCGCAGTCATCTTTTCTCGGCATCTGCATATAACAGGGGTGAAAGGTCTTTCTCTTTTATAAGGATAGTAGCTTCTTTAGCTCACAGGTCTTTTATAAGAGTGCTAGTTCTATTTAGGAGAGTTTCCCAAAGATCTCACCTCCTTTTTTTTTTTGAGGCAGGGTCTTGCTCTATAGCCCAGCCTGGTCCTGAACTCACTATGTCGCCCAAGCTGGCCTTGGACTCACAGTAATCCTGTCTCAGCCTTCCAAGTGGTGAGATTACAGGCCTGGGCTACCATGCCTGGCTTTATGTGGTGCTGGAAATCATACGCAGGGTCTTGCACTTGCAAGGCAAGTCCTTTAACCACTGTGCCAGTCCTCCAGCCTCAGATCTCACCTCCTAATACCAACCTTTAGAGCTTAGATTTCAACATATGAAATTCAAGATGCAGTAAGTTTATGCACCAAATCCCCAAATTAAATACAATTACGAGGTATAACAAACATGTACTGATGAAAATAGTAACTGTGGGGAAAATGAAATTTAGGGAAATCTCAAACATTCACACCATAGTAATCAGGTACCAAGAATAAGCAAAATTCATAAGCATAAAAAATGGAGTAGAAGCTACTAGGATCTGGGGGTAGGAGGGTCACTGGCTAGGGTGGACCCTTGACTTAGCGATAATGGAACTTAAAACTAAAGTGACACATAAACTTAGAGGTAAAAGTTTTAATTGGCAACCAAGAGGGAAGACGAGGAGGGGCATCTATCTTGAGCAGCGGGGAGGTCACACCCCAAAGAAGAGGGTCAAACTGATCCCTCAATGAAGGAAAAGGACAGTGTTAGAGGATCCTGTTAGTCCCGATTGGAGCTCGGTGCTGTTTCAGTCCTGGGTTTGTAGTGCGGGAGGAATCCTCCCAACTCAAGGAGAAATTTGGTTCCTATGAGACGAACCCATGTCATTGGGGCAGTCTCAGTCATGTGAGGCGCTGCTAGAATCCAAGGTGAGTGTAGGTTTAAGGAAGGGGCGACTTCAGGTTAAGATGTTCCTACGTTGAAGGGTGATGAAGTAGGCTAGCTTAATTTAAGATCAGTACTGTGGTCTGGATCCTCAAATTCTCATGTATTTGTATGTTATGGATTGTCTATGGGACCATGTGCTGTTAGTAGTTGGGGGCTTGGTCTGAAAGGGTGGATTATGGGTATGTGGTAGATTACAGGTGTGTGGCGGAAACCAGGCATGTGGTAGATTACAGTTTACTGGCATTTGGCAAATCAGGGGCTTAACCATGTAAGAGGCAGAACACAGGCTGGATTTGTAAGGGGCAGATCACGGGAACAGGACCGGAAAGGGTATTTGCTACTTCCTCCTTTCTTTTTGGGACCGGGTTTTGTGTTTGCAATGATCTCTGGCTAGTTCATGGCTATCTCAGGAGGAGGAATTATTGTTTAATGGGAACAATATTTTACTGAGACTGATGAAAACCTGAGTGTAAGTAGTGGTGATGGTTATACAACATTTTAAATGTACCTAATGACATTGAATTGTGGTTAAAATTATATTCATTGTTCTGAATGATTCATCAAAATGAAATAAAACTTTAGTTCACAAGTTGATATTTCAGAGAAACCTTCTGAAATCATAGATTCACAGGAGACTGTGCCTTTTCTTAGTTCTTTTTTAACCTAAATTGTAAACCTGCATTTGTTTCTGTGATTTTTGAGATATCTTTTCCTCCCCAGGACAAACATTCTATAACAATTTTGATGTCAGATTTGCCCGCTTATCTCCTAACACTGTGTGCCCATTGAAAGATCACAGTATAATTTTTTAAAAGTGAGTTTGCTTTTCCAATATGAAGGAAGAAAAATAAAATACACCTTGAGTAGCATAGATATCACAATAATCTAAGTCTTTTCTACCATGACATTTACAGAGCTGATCAATTTTAATAGGTCATTTAAAAATGTAATTTAGCAAATGTGGCATGACTGGCCCTCACACAAACACAGAGGGAGAAACAAGTCTAATTATTCTATTGTTACATCACATCATTATCCATGATCAAATTATAGATTGTAGAAGGGATAATTATTCCTAATGGTCTCCAAGAGCTATCATTTTCTTTAATTTGAACTTGGTAGGAGCTGCGTGAGGTAGCTGATTATGAAGGGAAACAGCCACCTACTCTGATCTCAAGTAATTCATCTTGAATGCTAACAACGACTGCAAGTTAACTGAGCTTCTGTGCATCCTGAAACAGGCTTCAAATAAACTCAGGGTGGAAATTACTGTGGACTTTTGCATTCTATAATTTACAATCTTTTTTTCTGTGATTTCTCATAGTCTATAGGTTGAACATCAGTAACAAAAAGAATGGGATTTGCACCTACTTTCTTTTCTCATTTCAGACCAGAAAATTTAAGATTTTAGCATAGCTTCTTTGGTGAATGTTTTAGATTGTGAACACTCAAAAGAATATTGACAAAATTTTGTTCTATAAACATTGGATAAAACCATTCTCCTTCAGTTGAATGCTTTTTCTCCTTCATTGATGATAATCATAAGGGAGATGATGGAATCAATGTTTCTGAAAAGAGGAGTTTCTGCAATTTAAATTAATCATATTAAAGCTATTTTGTTATGTGACAAATGGGTATTTCTGCATAATCTACTTTACTTGTAATAAGTGTATTTTCCAGTTGTGTCATTTACTCTATTTTTCTAAATGAAAACAATTTTATGTCTTCATAAATAAGTAATTAAAGCCTTTAAGACTATTTTTGTTGGGATTGATTATGGTGAATGCTTTTCTCTATGATTTTGGGGGAGGTTTCATCTGGTAAATACCATTGAATAATTTAGGAAAAAAAGACTGCTAAGAAATTGGTTGGCAGAGAAACAAGCCAATTTGTGAAATATTTAAGGCAGTAGACGCTGGTATAATGTGATAGAGAATTTTTTTTTCCTCTTAGCAGCTGGTTTGAAAATTCTCCTTGGGAAGAGATAAGTTGTTCTGTTTTGTTTGGTGGAAATGTGGTGATAAGATGTTTGGGCCAAGGGAGGTGATAATGTGCGTGCTTAAATACTGTACACTTCTCACAAACTGCCCTTTAAATTTGATGGTTAAGTCAAGTTGGCTGTTGACTGTTTTGTTTTGTTTTGCTTTTTGCAGATTATAGCATGCATGTAATGTTACTCCAGCTACAGGACCTTAGCCACAGCTGAAGTACTTTGCATAACAAAGAAGAAAATATTAAGGTTTTGTGTTTAAGCATCAATTAGATGAAATCTTTAGTATATCAAAAACATAAAAAATAAAAAATTAGACAGAATAGCCAAAAAGAAAATCATATGTTCATCTAATCGTTGATGGAGACGCAAACACTAGACAACTCACTGAGCTCTCCAGGCTTCCTCAAGGACTCTGGTGTCCCTGGTGGAACTCTCCATGACAATAGGTGAGACAGTGATCTTAAAGCTGGACCAACAAAAAGTGTGTTTTACGGTCACAGTGGGACTCGACCATTCTAGGACAGGACCTTCATGTATACTTTCTGAGAGTCTTGTAGAAAAGATCACTAAGAATTGTTTTTTCCTTACTGGAGGACAACTTTCTTTGTAATATGTTAATAAAGCAAATGCAGAAATAAGTAGAATTCCTGAACTCCTGGGTTGGCCAGGCCAAGAAGCTTAATAAACAAGTACCATCTATTTACCTTTAATTTTCTTTTTTACAGATGATACAAATGAGCAATCCAGTAGAAGGATTTTAGAAGTTACTTTTAAAAAGAAGGTAGATAGGAAAATAATAACAAAACAGTAACATCTACTCTCTGAATTACTCCTTAGGAAGACAACTCTTGTCAACCAGGAACAGTCACTTAAAATTTAAATAGGTAAGAATTATACTTGCTGTACTGTTGGGTGGCTTCGGATTTTCTTGTTATAACTACTAATATTATATGAATGTATATACTCTGTGTGCTGATTAGCACATGGGGTCAACAGAGATTGTGTGGATACTGAAGACCAAAGATCTGGAGGGGCAGATATCTGAAGCGCATTAGGAAATCAGAAGATTGAATACAGGTTCACGTACACTCTACCCAAAACCTAAGCCAATCATCACCATCCCAGACATAGTCTTTTAATATGTATATTGCACATTACAAGAAAGGAAGAAAAAGAAATCATTAAATAACACAAAATCTGGCCATGAGGTCTAAAGTAGTAGTCACAGCCAGCTCCTTCTGCTGCCCATTCCACGCTGTCCAGCACCTCAGCAGGCAGAGTTCTTTGTACGGTAGAATGAGTCACATACCTTCACTTTCAGAGCCTCTGCAGCCTAGGTCACTGGGGCCCTGGCTTTGCAGGGCTGCTGCCATCTCCATTAGCCAGGAATACCAGACAAGGGAACGCTAGCAACACCCGGGGGAATGCTGTGCTCTACTCGGTGTCGTTACGTAACAGCCACCAAATTTTCTGTGAATCGTTCTGGGAACCGTTTATTCAAGCCAGTGACTATCTTTGCTACCTGTTATTTTGACAGCAAATGCCAGAGGATCGTCTTGGCCCTCCACATAATTAAATTATGACTTTCTCAGCGAAAACATCTTTGCTTTGGGCAGACATGAGTGCAAAGTAGGGGAAAGGAAGCAAACTTCCTCAAGTGGTCTACAAGGAGTAGTAGTGAAGGGCTCATTCCTGACTTGGTGCTTCGTTTTCTGGACCTAAGCATGCTGGCAGCGATCAGACAGTCATGGGCTACTGAGTTAGGATGTACACCAGATGCTTATGTAGACAGAACCCCAGAGGGCCATCTCCTAGGCAGCCCTGAAACTCACACCCTGGCAGATCATTCCATTTTCCCTATCAAACAAGTTACTTCTAGGAGATTGGGACATTTCATAAAGCCAGAATATTCTATGGGCCTAGGTTATGACAACATAAAATATGTTCTCTACTCAGAGATGATGCTAACATGATAAATAAATCAAAAATGATGGTGGCCTTAGAAACATTATAGACCAGAAAGAATTCCCTATGAAGTGTATACGTATTACCATGAAATTAATTATGGATTCCTAATAATGAGGGGGCTCACAGTGATGTGACTTCTCTTTGGTCACCTCAGACTCCTTGGAAATGGTGCTGTGATGGGGACTCTCCATGAGGACTTGCTGTTAGCAGTGTTGAAACATCTGGCAGTGTTGACACCTGGACTTATCACGTTGATAAGACAGTGCATATGTTTCACTGATGTTTCAGAGACACTTCATACATAGGCTCATGAGCAAGCCCTCAGACGAAGTGTTTTTCACCAAATACACAGCAAACCCTGTTTTTCTTTTCCTGCTGTCCTCATTTCATAATGATATATACTTTCTTTTCCAAGAAGAGCCAGCTAGCTGTTTTTCAAGGTTGTTATAAAGATTGAATGAGAGGACATAGGTAAACGTAGAGAGACAAGTTACTCAAGTAGTGCATATATGCCAACTATTGCTATTCTCTTTCCTTTCAATCCAGGTCTCTTGGATGCAAAAGTAACTAAAATTCCAAGACCTCACAAGGACCCAGGTACAGCCAACAAGTCACGTGGCCAGCCTCTGCTCTCCGGGCAGCTGGGACAACTGACCCATTACTGAAGAGGATCAGAGAGAACCGACAAAAGCCTGACCTCCGGGTATTTACTTCCTCTTGGCCAAGCATTCACATTTCAGTCATCTGAACATCTGTGTTTGAGCAATTTATCCCTAAGACTGCTGTCATCGTCCTGTTCGCATCCCCACGGCCTCGTGGTTTTCTGTCCCACCCCCACTGTGCCTGTATATGAATATGACCGAGATATAAAGCAGCCACGTTGTGATGACCAGTGCACACAAAAGATGTATTTCTGGTTTTCAAGAGCTCTAAAGATTTTGTAACAAGCCAGTGGGAAAGAAGGGATGGAGGTTTCTTTTTAAATAAAGTGAAAAGAAATGTGTGCAGTGAAAGGAATAATCTTGAACATGAGAAGATAAAGTTGCTGGAAAGTTAGGTTCTGAAGTTGTAGGATAAATGAATTTTGTGGGTAGACTGACTTTCCAGCTGCCACTTTGCCTTGATATTTTCAGATGAAATCCTGGCTGCACAGAATACTTTACATTCAAAACCTGATTTCCTTCTACCCCTTCCTTCTCCTTTCCTCGGATTTCCATGTTCCGGAACCCACTTCAACCACTTAAATGAAGCCATTGTGTTACATTGGTTTCTGCCTCTAAAATAGGTTTGATTAGGGATAAAGGTCACTGGAACAGTTTGAATAGCCCCGTAACCTTCTTTCACTTCCTATAGGATCTTCCTCTCAATTCTAAACATTCTGCATATATTACTTTATAAAATAAATGAGCCTAGAAAAGTGTTTCAAATAATGACATCCTTTCTACGTTTGCATCAATTAGGTTGTGCTTTTTCCCCCCTCATTGGTAAGAAACGTTGAGTGGTGGGACATGTTGAACCCAAGAGAAGAAAAAAGCCCAGAGTGAGGCAGTCTTGAGCTACCAAAAAGACTAAGGTATTTTTTGGTAAGACGGAAGTTCCTTTGTCTTTGACATACAACACCGAATGCTGGCAGTTCAGGGCGACCAGTGCAGGTGCACAATGACGTAGGGTGCAAGGTAACTTTCTGATTGACTCTTCATAGACAACTCAGAGTAAGTCCATGCCATTCCACATTGGTACCTAGAAGGAGAAATCTGGGCATGCAGACTTCTTCTTAGGACACTGAATGAAAGTCACATAACAGAGTAACCACGACTATCTATGTGACTTTGCAGTAAGCAGCTATTTGTGAATTCATAATAACAAACTGGATTTTTATTTTAAACTTTTGGAGTCAAATTATACAGAATGTACACAATTATTTGATGGTGTTGCAGAATAGAAGGTGGAAGCTACAGCCTTGACCACGGGAAGGTGACATTGTAGATGATGAATCCATCACATTGCAGGATGGAAAAGAAACAAAGAGAACTGTTAGTTCACCAGTAGCATCATACTATGCTAAGAGAAGCCTAGATTTTTTTAAAATCAAGGAATAAAGGTGTCAGAATATGTGGAGTTTGGTAATTTCTGGGAGGTACAAAAGTAATCAGTGAAGAATTTTATGAATACTGAGATGACTATGTGAGAGGATCAGAACTTAGAGGGAAAGGAACTAAGCACTGCACCACTCTCCCCCGAGGCAGACGCCCTTCCCAGTGGGCAGGTGGGCAGTGTTCCCCTGTGCAGCGCGACTCGGGATGATTCTGTGAGTGAGGAGAAAACTACGGAACGTCACCGTGATCTGAGTAGACAATATAACCGTGTGAAATAGAACAGTAGGGAATGAATGAATGAATGAATGGACCGTTCTTAATAACGCAAGAGAATTCTTCCCACTCAAGTAGATTCACCAGTTTAACCTATGCTGATAACCACTCACCACTGGAGCCACCTCTACTTTCCCCAAGTGACATTCCAATTATCCTTTGCCTTCCTATATGTTGACTATTCAGGGAGAAAAAAAAAACACGTATGCTAGCCCCAGGAGTCATGACAATTGCTTGTTTCATTATTAAAGTTAATAATAAGTGACCAGCTGACTCCCTGTCTGTACTGTTCAGACACTTTGGGCACCCACTTCCCAGGCGGGTCTGCTGTGTCCCAAGTTCTTTTCCCAAAGAATAGATTCCTCACCAGTGTCTGGTGTTTCACCTACTTCTCAATTAGGCTAGTAGGTTCTATTTTCTTATTCTGTGAATCCGAGGGTTCAAATCCTTGCTCTGCCCCTACTGAGCTATGGGTTACAAGTGAGGAAAGTGCTCGCCAAGCTGAGGACTCATTATTTTATCTCTGAATCCAGTGAGTTGATCTTACTGAGTCTAAGAATCAATAGGAAACAATGAGTCTGTGGACTCACAGTGAACTGAAAAGATGGTCCCCACCGTAGTCAATTAAAAAGATGATTTAAAACGTATAATCCACAGGCTCCAAAATGATAATATTGGTTCATTTATTAAATCTAGAAAGAACAATTACTGTTTTGGAATGATTTCCTTTGTGAACAGTCCTGCAGCTGGTGGCCCTGTGGAACAGTGACACCCTTAGGGAAGTCTCACCTCACGGACCCTCCTTGCCTGCTCTGCTGCCCACGGTAGAGACCTGCTGCTAGCCTGGCTCTCTGCCCTCTGCTGATATGGTCAATCGACTTCCCATCCCTTTCTGTCTATGTTCAACATGTCCCTGCTCCATTTCATTCAATGCTATGTGTTCCTGAGGCTACTGGTTCATTTATCCACACTTAGCACGTCTTTTATGAGTTCTGCTCATGTCTCACAAGCTACTTGTCTCTGCACGGAGTTTCTCTCTTGTGTGTATAACTGGTCTCACATTCTCAAGTCACTGGACATACGTAGCTTTTAATTCTCTCTCTCTTGGCTTTTCATTACATTGGTTTTTTTTTTTTGAAGAGTCGAGGCCTATCATGACATACCAACTTTTCTGTTCAGTCCTTATCTTCTGATCTTTTACTTTCCTCAGACCTGGGCGTTGGTAGGAGGAAGTATGGGGGTTTCCCCGACTTGGGGTTTATACCTCTTTTCAGCCAAGCCTCTGCTATTAGTGAGAACACTTCCTCTTCTTAATGTTTTTTTTTCTTTCCTAATTATAGTTTCATTAAGCCTAGAGGTACTGGCCACACCAAAGGCCTTTATGAAGCATGCAGGAGCCCACTGCTCTCCTGTTGTGTGTGTGTGTGTGTTTCACAACTCCACGGCCTCTTAATGTAGAGCTTGCCTCAGCTATTTCCCCATGGATCCTGGGGAGAGCTTGCAGGAAGCAGAAGCAGGGACCTGGCTGCTGATGCTCTACTGACTACCTTCTTCACCCCTGGGAGCCGCTCTCTGCCCTGGCTAGCAGGCCCCGTAAGAAAAGCGGGGCGTCAGAGGCTCCCTCTTCCCAGGCCCATTCCCTGCTAAATACAGGGTGCTCCACCAAGCACTAGTTCGTGGTTATTTATGTTTTATAAGTAGAGAGATAACATATTTAAGTGTACTTAAAATCTAGGTATTTCAAAGAAATAAGCCCTCACAGACAGACAGCGGTCCTCATTAATTTCCTAACTTTTGGGATCATATGGAGAAATGGTATCTTTGGGAAACTAGAATTTAAAAAAAAGTAGAGGCTTTTTGCTTATCAATGCACTTCGTTCTGAGCCTTATGTGAAAGGCATGTCTTCTACTGACGTAAGAATTGCGTCTTGTACTTCATTAGCCACCCTTGCATGACTTGGGCAAGGGTGTTCCTAGAAATTTTTTTTTTCACCTTGGAATAATCCTAATCATTTTTTTGGCCCCGAAATTCTATGTGAGTGCACCATGGGTGTCCTGTCTGTCTGTCTCCTCCTCATCCGTCCTTCACCATGTGTGCAGATTTTTGCTTGCTTATTATGGAATAATCAATCAGTTTGTTTCTTTGGCTACGTTCATAGCAATTCCGCCTTGTTTCTAGAATCATAGAGTCCCAGCGGTCAAAGAATAGGCCTTTGTTTCCCTAATAACATTTTTAAATGAGTTGCATCTGCTGAGGCCTTACCGATGATTGAATCTAATCTTCCACTCGCAGGTCGCTGACTTCATGCTCTGGAAAGAGGCTCCGGTTGCCCAAACTCAGGGAGGATCCTCTCTGTCTCTAAGCAACTTCTGACACGGTAGCAAATATTCAACAAACGTCAAACGTTCAGTATTCTTATTAATTTTGCAGGTTGATATGATTCACCTTCCCTTACATGTTCTCTCTTTCTAACATTCCCAGATGTCCTCACAAATTTTCCTTTGAGATTTGTTTCACTTAGCAGAGTGGCCCTTAGTTCCAGGAGTGATTTGAAAATCTTGAAACTCTCCATCTCTGCCACATGCCCATTTCCTTCGAAATACTTGAAATTCCTAAAACAGCAAACGTACTTGCAAAGAGAAAAACACAGCTTTGTGGTTCTTGTTTAGCACTCTAGTAAGGAAGAAAAATTTAAAAATAATCTCCCTTTCCTCCTAGTCTTTTCCTGTTTCTCTACCCTTGAGGATGCATAACGTCAAGTAGAATGAGGTACAACAAGGTCTGTGTCGGTGAGCGCTTTGGAGTCAAGACACCTGGCTTGGAATCTTGGCTCAGCGCTTACTAATCTTGGGACTGTGGGCAGAGCTATCTAATCTATCAGTGTATCGGCTCTCATATCTTTGGAGTAAGGGCCCAAGGCCCTTGTCTGGATGAAGTTAGGAAGAGCCGTGCCCTAGGACAGACACCATGCTCCCAGAGTGCCTAGAGGAGCCAGCAGAGCCTCTGCACTTGAGCGATGCTGATCCCTGCTACGCTCACTCTGGGGTGCAGATTCAGCACTGAGCTTAACTGGCTCTCAGGGAACAATAGGTTAGACCAGCGTGCTACTTGTGTGGTGTGACCCTGGGCAAGTCCTTGGGCCTCTCCCACCTCAATGTGCTTAGTCCTGAAATGGGACAAACGCCAAGAACCTCCCGCGGTTACTATGCTTTACTTTCATGTGATGCTGCATGAGGACAACTGGACAGTACCTGTGTACTCCAAAGAAGTTACTTGCTACAAAACAATAAGTTGTCTATGTCTTCTGTATTTGTAGAGGCCGGCAATTTAGAAACTGATTTTGGGAAATTCTTTGCCATTTACTTTTAATTTAACCTTTTTGTTTTTGTTGTGGAAACTTCCTTTGGTAACTTTTCACATTCCTGAAAGTTTCCCAACTTGCTTCTGCCTCAACTCCCTTCAGGAGGAGACAATTCTATGAGGCTCCAGCCCCTAACTTTGAATAGAGCACAGCAAAACTTGAAACAGAGATTGAAAATAAATCTTTGTCCCATTTTCACCGCACTTGCTAAAGCAGGCAGGAATGAAAGTACTTGGCAGGTCCGGTACTTGTCATTGTTGGTGACTCATTTAGTGTTTTACATTTGGAATCCAGGGTGTGTGTATGAGAGAAAGCGTGTGTTGTGCGTTTGTGTGCGTGCACATGCGTGCGCTGGCCTCTCGCCTCTTGAGCTTGATTTTCCAGCTTTGACCTATGTGGTCTCGGAGCAATAACAACCGGACACCCCGGTTTTCACTCTGTCCCTCCTCTGAATGGCCCTGTTTTTGCTACCTGTCCAAATGTTTTCATTACCCCAATTAACCACACCCAGAGCTCACACATCAGCCCTCCACCCGGCTGCTTGGACTTGGTTCTTATTCACCACCCTGTCCTTAGCACACAATCTCATTCTCGCCATAGGGCACATTGGACAGTTTGTACCCACTCTGCCATGCAATTTGCCTGTTTTTCTTAACTTTTTTGGGGGGTTTATATCCTTGCCCTACCTAAAATATGGTTTTCTCTTTTCAATACTTGACACTCTACTTTTCTCTTCCACTGAGAAGTTCCCAAAACCAACACCGCAGCAGGGACCCTGGTGGGTGGTGGGACTGACCAGGCTTCTGGTCATTTCTAATTGCCTTTCTCCATCGTCATTCTTTGAAATCGTTTCCTTTGATACTACTGCTGTCCTAAGATCGATGGCATAGCATCCTCTGCTGACCCATTTTCACATCCAAAGACGATTCCGTCACTGATTCATGTTCTTTTTTCTACCCCCCCCCCGACCCCCCGGACTTCATTTCTGAAGACAGTCTATCTATTGAGTAGCTCAAGATCTTAAAGCTTACATCACTCAAAAATAAACACTGTAAATCGAACAAAGGCTCTCTTGACACTTTTCTTTCCTGCAGTTTTCTCCAGAAATAACCACCGTTATCAGTTGGAGTGCCTTTTTCTAGCCCCTTTTCTTTATATAGCTTTCTATTTCATGCTAAAGTAAGCTATGCGAGAATATATAATAGACATCTAATAATTATTGATTTAATGAATGAATGAAAGTGCTTATGTTCCTTGGTATGTGTATGTTTACATCCACAGTACTATATACATACTTACGCATATACATATTCACATGTAGACAGTCCTGTATGTGTGTTTATGAATATATTTTGATAGAAATCCTATTGCTTTACACGTATTATTTGGCAACTTGCCTTTACAACAGAACAACTCGTCTTGGGAATTTTTTCATGTTACCGCATACTGTTGTATTTTGTTCATTTGAATTGCCAGATAGTATTGCACATGATTTATTTGTCCATTTCTTCACTGATCGACATTTCCACATCTCATGTATCTTGCCATTTATAAACAATGCTATCTTCACAAAATTATTTTCCCCACACATATATGTATTTTTCTGGAACTGTTTCTTTGAATCATGGATTAAAATATGTGAATTTTTAATAAACATTGCTAAATTGCCCTCCACAAAATCTGTTGTGCTTTACTTTCCTGCTGTGCAGGAGAACATTTCTCCACATGCTCGTCAACAGCAGATATTATTGATTCTTTTAATTTGGCCAACCTTGGTACCTCTTTTTTTTAATTCCCATTTTACTGATCACTGGGTAGATTTAGCATCTTTTGTTATTTGCCTTCGTCCCTGCCAATATATCTGTTATATATTTTTTCTTCTTTTACTTCTGTTCCAGAGGGGAAAGGTCTTCTTTCGATTGCCAAGGATTATAATTTCCCATTGCTCCTTTTACTCCTTTCTTAATTATTCTCTCTCTCAGCATCTTCAATTTTCCTATTTTCATAAATTGCTTCTTTTCAGTCTTAAATATAAATGGATTGCAGCTATCTTGGCACAAAAGACTGTATCCAAATCTTCCATCTCCGTTAACTCTTCCATTGTTCTCTGAGCCCCTAAGTATGGCACTGCGCTTCTGCTGCTGTTGCCTGAAGTTGGGGGTTGTATAAAGCTCTAATCTTACTGATGGTTGGTGGATGCCTTTAAAATCTGTTGCTTTTGCCTTTTGCTTTTGGCTTCTAGAGCCCCATCCCACCTCCTTCCGTCCTCTGCAGATGACCGCCTTTACTGCTCAAGTTGTTCTCCTCCTTTGGAACACTCAGAAATTTCTGCTTTGGAATCTTTTATTCATTATTTTTCCTTTGCTTGTTACACTGGAGATCTCATCCATGGCAAGCATTCGAACTATCATCTCTACATACATTAGCGCCCAAATAGGGATCCCTGGTCCCCGCGACACAGGAAAACTCCAGGCTTTTACTTTTTCCCACCAATTACACTACTATACTACCTTGCAAGTTCAGAACACTTAATAATACTTTTTATCCTCTTCTTTCCTGAACCAACTCATTCCTGTGATTTTATCTATTTGTGCGTGTGTATGCATGTGTGCATGTGTGTGTGTGCTTGTGTGTCTTTGGTGACAGGGATAAAATCTTGTTTTCAGAGTAGCACAGTTCTCCCTGGAGACAGGCTTGCTTGCTCTACCAAATTCTTTTGTGAGTCACCTTTGGCAAACAGGCAAAGGGGAGAAGAACAGCTCGGTGAAGGTTAAGCTTATATAAAAAGAGTTGGTCATGCACCTACTTTCCAAGTGGACCTCATCTGCTATTACGCTTTTGTTCTGCTGAATGCACTTTTCAAGAGCTGGATTGTCTGGGACTGTAGCGAGGATGGGAGTGGTCATGGCAAGAGAGAGGAGGAAAAAGGTAGCTGGCACCCGCGATGGAAATTTGGCAAAAGAACAGGCATGTTTAGGAGGGATTTTACGAAACTCTGCCATGCAACATGAGCTACAAACTCTCTTGTCTCTCTGGAAAATCTTCAGCCTCAAACCTGTTTCTCACTGATTGATTGTGACTAATTATGATTAATTAATTAAAATTCTATATGCGTTAGGTACTCTCCTGTTCAAATGTTCCCAGTGATTTTTCTACTGTTTAGATGCTGAGTTAAATACATTTTTTTCTATTACAGCCCCATTAAACATGTATTTGGCAAATATCAAACATTTTAAAAATGTACCCTTTGGTAAGTTTTGACCATCAAGCACTCAGGAAAAGTGAACAAAATTAATATAATGAGTTCACATACCACTTCCAAAAGTGTCATAATTTCTTTTTCTCTTCCGTTCTGTGGCCCAGTAAACAGCAATGCATTTCGGTTTGTTACTCTAGATTCCTTTGCATTTGTTAAAATCTTTGTATCATAGAATCATAAAAGGTAGGCCCCTCTTTGTCCCTCTAACTTATCATAATTAGTTTGGGATGGATCCGTGTTCTTGCAAATGTGAACAGTTCTATGAGAACTTGTTAAAATAACTAGAATCAGAACTCAGTTATTTTTCTTCCATGCTTGAAAGATAACCCTCTGTCACTTTCCTACGTGACTTTTTTTCCCTCAAGAACTCATGCTCTTTATTGTGTTCCACGATGCAAAGCTTGTCTTTTCTCTAGCTGCTTTTAATGATTTTAGAACACAAATTTTGAATGATTTGATTAATATGTTCTTCAGTATAGTGTAGTGTAGTGAGTGTGTGTGATGTGTGTATGCACACGCACACGCTTGGGTTTCTTAGATTTATGAGTTTAGAAGATCTAGTTTGGAAATTTTTCAGTTATAATTTCTTCTCGTTGTGTTTTATTTTTCTTTCTTCTTATCTCTTTCTTTCTGTTTGGGGGCCACAATTATATTAGACCACCTGAAATTATCCTGTAACTGTGTATCGATTTGCTTTCAAACATAATTTTTCTCTCCCTGTTTTATTTTGGTTTGCTTTTAGGGCAGTGGCATCAAATTTATTCATTTTTTCTGAATTTTCTAATATACCATTAATTTTATCTATTTTTAAAAATTCTCAGACATTGTAGTTTTGTTTGCAATAATTTGATTTATGATTTGGGGCTCTTTTTCTTTCTTTCTTTTCTTTTCTTTCTTTCTTTTTTTTGAGACAAAGTCTCATTCTGTTTTCCAGGTTGGCTCTGAACCCACTGGTGTAGCCAGGGATTTGGGCTTTTAAAAAAATGTGTGTACTTGACACATTGAATCTTTTCCTTTTGGAAACATGAGAACAGTTATAGTAACTGTCTTAACGTTTTTATCTTCTAGTTCTAATGTCTGTATCAATTCTGGATCAGTTTTAATTCTTTTTTTTACATTTTCTTTTGCATTCCTGGCATTTTTTATTATATTCTACATGTTCTGTTCTACTTTGATGTTGAAATTTTTATATTTCTATAAATATTCGTGAGTTCTGCTTTAAAACACAGTTAAGTTTCTTGGAAACAATGTGATTCTTTTGTGTTGGATTTCAAGATTCATTATGTGGGAGCAGAACAGCTTTAAGTCAAGATATAATTATTCTCTATCCCTAAGTCAAAATAATTCTGAGTTCTGTACCTAGTGCTTCATGAATTTTACAGCTTACCAGTGTGGTTGGTGAGCGTATATGCTATTCTTGGCCATGTGGGAACTCTAACTGCTGTTTTATTTTTTCATTCTTCTGAGTGGCTGTTTTCCCAGTTTTGGATAAGTGTTCTTATCAGGTCTCTGATGAACCTGAAGGCGAGGTCTGAATAACTTGGTGTTCCATCCTTGGATAACTCAGTCCCGTGAGCCTTACCTTTCCTATCCTCCCTGGACTCTCAGCTGCATGTCCGTTTAAGGACTCTGCTGAGTTTCTTGGTTCCTGCGTTTCTGTGCCCTGGCCTGGAAGTTCTCCCAAAGCATAAATTTAGGCAAATTGGAAGCCAATCCCATTCTTTTTTTTTTTTTTTTCTGTTTGTTGCCTGATGTCTATGGGCTTGAAAATTGTTGATTTACCTATTTGGTTTCTTCCTTTTGGTTGGAAAGAGAAGACCTATTGTCTACAAAAAGATTTTCCAAATAATGTGAAATTCTACTTTTAAATTTACCACATGTTTGTTATTGATGTCCTTCACCAGGAATACTCTGTACCCAATTTGCACTGGCTTATGAAATTCAATTGTTAAATATTAAAGAATTTTATGACCTAGTTGTTCAATTGTTGATAGCTTGAATTTGGCTGTGGTTGCAATATTTGTATTCATGAAATTTGTCAAAGCTGTCACTCCAGACCTTTTTTTTTCTTTTGTTATCTTTCCCCGAGAGCTGGTCTATCAACTCCATTTGGACACTTTTCATTTTGCCTGAAAGGCATCCCTTAACATTTCCGGTAGCTTGCTTGTTCTCTTAACACACTACATTAACTTCTATATGTCTGAGAAAGTTTATTACTTCAATGTTTCTTGAACATACTATATTTTCATTGAACATAGGATTCCAGGTTGGCATGTATTTTCCCTCCTTAAAGTCATTGCTCCACGATAGTTTGTTTGAATTGTTTCTGATGTGAACATTTATTCTTTTCTACATAGCATGTCTTCTATTGTCTGACTGTTTTAACATTTTAAAAAATTTTATCATGGTTTTAAGCAATCTGATGACAATGTATCTTTTCAAATATTCTTGATATTATCAGTGCTTGATGTTCACTGAGCATCTTGAGTCTGTGGCTTTTTATGTTCATCAATTTTAGAATTGTCTTAGCTGTTACTTTTTCAATTTTTTTCTCTTCTATATTTTCAATTTTTAAAAATACTCAGGATTAGGCTACATGGTAATATCCCACAAATCACTGATGTTCTGTTCTTTTTCTTTTATATTTTTTCTTTCTGTTCTCATTCTGTTAATAGATGACCTTAATTTTGGCTCAATTGGAGATGTCTAATCTGTTGTTAATATCACTCAACACATTTTAAAATTTTATTAGCAGTATTTTTCATCTGTAGGCAGTTTATTTCAGTCTTTTGTGTTCCATGGCTCTTCTAAATACACCTACATTTTCCTCTATCCTATGTAACATATGAAACACACACATACACACACACACACATACACATGTTTAAAACCCTGATACACTGTTTTCATCATGTGTATATTCCTACATCTCTTTGTATTGTGTGATTTTTTTTTCTTGCTACAAAATTTTTTGTTTCTTTGCATTTCATTTTTATCCAATGTTAACTATTTGAATTTTACAGAATTTTACATTGGTGGGATGTTTGCATCCTTTAAAAATTCGAGACTTGGTTTTGTGAGAGTTAAGTTTCATGGAAATGATCAGACATTTCGAATTCTTGCTTAGAAGCTTTGTAAGCAGTGTTTAGAGAGAGGGTGTGTGTGCGTGCCCCATGCGGGTGATAGCCTCCTGCGGACCTCGCCCGGTGCCTGCGGTGTTAGCAGGTCCTGCACTCTGGCTGAGGGGAGCTCCATCCACGCCCAGCTCTGTGTGCATCCTGAGTTGACTTTGCCTTCCTTGTCACTGGACATTTCCTCACGTGGAACAGCTGGAGACTCTGGGAGAAGCTTATGAAGATTCCCAGGCTCTCAGATCTGCAGCCTTTCTTCTGCTGCTCTGCCATGGAACTTTAGCCACTCTGACTTCCTGGAGTTCTAGACTCCAGATTTCTCCACTTAGAGAGACTTCTGGGTTCTGTTGGGGATCCCTTAATGCACTGTTGTCTGAAAAAATTAAAATAAAGAAACCTCGGCTCATAGGCTGGGGCCCTAACACGGCTGAAGTCATGTGCTTCCTTGATGGCAGTGGTCACTGTCTTGTTCAATGTCTCCAAAACATTGTTTCATATATTTTCTACATGTTAGTTATTTCAGTTTGGAGGATAAATGTGGCCCCTTTATCACACAATTCCTTTAGACGCTGACATTTAAGCTTCAGTAAATTTTACTGTTAACTTACCTTCATGCGTTATCTTGTCCTCTCTCCGAAGCAGGGGCCCCCGGTCCCCAGCCTGCCGAGGCCCTGGAGGTCAGGACAGATGAGCAGAGGGTGAAGCTCCACCCCCTGTCCTGGCACTGCTGTTAGGTTCTAATGCCACCTGTGATCTGGCACAAGGTGGAGCTTCACTCTCCAGATTCTTGGGAGACTTGACTTCGTCTAAACCCATTCCTGGTACCAAAAAGGCCGGGGACCACTGCGAGAAAATTAATACACATTTTGCACTTAGGCTTTGTACTTTTCAGCCTTCGCAATTTCCTTCCTTCTCTCTCTTCTTCCTTCTCTTCCTCCCTTTGTTCTCTTCTTCCTTTCTTCTTTCTCTTTCTCTGTCTTCTTTCTTTTTCTCAGCCTAAAGCCCTATGTTTTATTCAAGGACCAACCAAAGACTGCCTCCTCCACGAAAGTCACACTGAGCCAGGTATCTGGAAGTAATCTGGTTTTGGCAAAACACTTTTGGTCTTATCCTGCTTGGGTTTTGCCTAGCTTCTTAGATCTGTAGATTGTTTACATGTTCATTTAGTTGGCATTGTTCCAGAAGTCTTGGACTCTCTCTCTCTCTCTCCCTCTCATTTTTCTTTCTTCCCTCTTTTGTCTTGACAGTTTTATTTTCCAGGTTTCATTTTCACAGATCTTTTCACCTTCAGTGACTGCTATCATGTGAAGCTTGTCCAACCACATTTTTATTTCATATATTTTCTTTTTCAGTTCCAGAAGTTCCCTTTACTTCCTCTTAGAGTTTCTTTTTCATTGTATCGTGTTCTTCATTTATGGATTCCTGTCTTCCATTGTCTCTGTCTACTGTGCACTATCAAAAAATAACTGTTTCATATTGTCCAGGTCTCTCTTTGTTGATTAGAAGATACAACTGTGACCTACTCCACCCCCCAAACAACCAATTTTTTGACACACCGAACTCAGTACCTTAGAATGTGAAATTATTTGGTAATAGGATCATTTTGCAAATGAGATTATTTAGGGAGAGGTCACAATGGAGTACAGGACACTCTTAATGCAACGTGACCAGTGTCTTTATAGAAAAACAACCATGTAAAC
>PVKB01006829.1:0-50743 GCA_004027205.1 Ctenodactylus gundi
GGGGGGGGGGGCAATGGAATTTTCCTGCGGCTCCTGCAGGCAGATAACAGCTTCCAGGGGGCCGGCGGGGTGGGAGGGGAGAAGGATCCTTAAATAAACCCCCAGGAGCAGCTGTGGCTCCACGGTGAAGCCTCAGAATACCGCAGGCAGGGGAAGGGGCAGGCGGCAGGCGGCCGGCCCAGGGCCTGGGGTCCATCACGGCGTGGCTCACAGGGCAGAGGGGTCAGCAAGACGGCCGGCTCTCCTCAGCCCAACAACCACGGCCAGCAGCGCTGCTCCCTGCTGACCGACTCCCTGGATGATCCAGCCTCCACTCAACTGTCTAGGCAGGACACACGCGTCTGTCTGTCCATCCACCGTCTACAGTCAGGCCAGCCACCAGGCTTCCACGTGAGTCCACTGAGAGCCACAAATCCTGTTTCCTAACCCCATAGATTTTCAGGAGCTTTCTTTGTTCTTTAAATATATAATATGTGGAACATATGGAGATAGACACAATCAGAGAGGGGGAGAAACAACACTTGCTTGCTTTCCTCTTTTCTTAAATGTTTACTTATTTATTTTAGACCAAGTCTGGCTGCATTGTCTAAGCTGATCTCAAACTCCTAGGCTCAAGTGATCCTCCCGCCTCAGCCTCCGGAGTTGCGGGGATTACAGACTCACCAGCTTTTGTAACGCTTTTTTCTTTTCTTCTTTCTTTCTTCTTCTGCAGACTGAACTCAGGGCCCTCACATGGACCGACATCCCTGGTCTCGTAATTTATTTTTCATGTTGAGGTAGGGCTCTGCTAACTTGCCCAGGCTGTGCCCACGGATTTTTTTCACATACGGGGCATCACACTGCTGGTCCCTTCAGCTGTTACGTAGGCTGTCCCACCGCCCTGGGCACCTCAGTACGGCATCTCAGGACCAGCGGAGGCTGAGTCTGCGGGGCATGCTGAATTGTGGCCACACCCTGGTGGTGCGGAGTGCGGCCACCCCGAGCAGCTACAGTTTGTCTAAGACACCCACACTTCCTCAGGCCTGTGCCTGGGTGCGGGGGAAGCGGGCAGCGGACAGCGCAGTCAGGGGGACAGAACACGAATACAGACAACTCGCTTCTTAATGGCCATACAACCAAAAGCTCCTCATGAAAACCTGGCTTCGAGGCCAGTACTGACACACACATGCACACACACACACATACTTGGGCGGGGTGAACCACTGCTTCCCAGTGCGGCGCGAGACGGGTCTGGGCAGAAGGGCGGAGCCCTGGGACCCATCCCGGAAGGTGCCCACTGGCCCTGCCTTCCTCGCTCTGCTTTCCGCCCGCTAGGCTGGGAGCGGCCTCTCTCCAGCTAGACCGCTGCGTGTGCTCCCGTCACTGCTGGCCACCCGTGCGTGGACCGTGAGCTAAAATACACCCTTCCCCCCGAAGCTGGGGGTGTCGGGCACTTTATCCCAGCAATGGAGAAGCGGCAGTGACACCTTCCCAGTGAGGCTAGCAGCAAGAATGGGAGCGGGGGCAGGGCACGGACGGTGGGCTCTGGGCTGGGTCCGGCCGGGGTCCCCTCGGGCCAGGCCCCGACCTGGCTGTGCCTCCACTTCTGTCCAACGTGGGGATGTCACCTGCAGCCCACATGAGACACAGCTCCTGGAAAGGACCAAGGCCGACGGGTATCTAGGGGCCAAGGCGAACAAGGCTGCCACGCTCTGCCCTGACTGGCCAGGCGCTGCCACGTCCTTCCTGGACGGCCACTGAAGAAGTGTGGGATCCAAGCACCGGCCCCCACCTCCTCCGTCTGTCCTTTTCCTTTTTTGTGCTTTTTCTTCTTCTTTTCCTTCTGGCGGTACTGGGGACCAGCTCCAGGGTTTTCACACCGAGCTACATTCCCGACTCATTTTTATTTTTGATGCGGAGACAGGTCTCACTGAGTCACTAAATTGCCCAGGCTGGGTTCAAATTTGGAGATGCCCCTGCCTCGGCCGCCCAGCGAGCTGAGATGACAGGCTCTCCACCTGCTTATCATTAAATCAAAGGGGGTGGTAGTACAGGGTGTAGCTCAGAGGCTGCAAAGCCTCCTCTCCAGCCTCACCCACACCCACACCCACAGGACGTATGGTGGGGACTTGCCATTACGGATGAAAGACCAGAAAAGGACCCAGAAATAACAAAGAAACCTACGACCCAATACTGAGAGAGACGGGACGTGGCAGACCCACTCCTAGCTGCCACGTGCAGTTCTTGCTACTCACAGGGAGCACGTGGCACACGCGCTCCTGTGGCCGCTGCGGGACCGTCCGTACCTGGCTCCGGCAGGCCTTCCTCCTCGCTGACCAGGAAGCCCATGTGGTAGTTGCCCACCTGCTGGGGGTAACGCTTCTCCAGCTCACACACAGGCGGGTAGTGGGTGACAAACAGGGTCAGGGATCTCACCTACGAGCAGTACAACATAAAGGACACATCATTTTGTTTTCTAAGCTTTAATTAAAACTTTGCTTCGACTTGTTTTTGGAAAAGTTTCAAAGCTTCATAAAAACTACAAGAGAAGTACACTATAGTCTCTACCTAGACAACAAATAATTACAATTTTATCATATTCCCTCCCTCCCTCCCACCCCCAAACACACGCATAGACACACACACACACACACACACACACACACACACACACACACTTTTTCCTGAACCACTTGAGAATTAGTCATAGATATTATCTCTACATACATAAAACTGCATATTTCTAAGAAAAAAACCCAGCTGCTTATATAACCAGAACGAAATTATTCTACTCAAGAAACGTATTACTAGAATGTATTATACAGCCCACGTGTTTCCCTGATTGGCCCAATAACATTTTCTCATTTTCCTTTTTTGTTTTCTTTTTGGCCTTTTATGACATTGACGTTCTACAAGAAGTAACTGAAATATATGCTGAATAAAGGATTACGAGAAAACACAAACTGCCACGAATTCTCCCCAAGACCCCCCTCCTCTTGTTCTGAACATGGGACCCCACTGCTCTTGTCACTTCTTGGAGGGGCTCCGAACATCCCGCTTGTGTCTTTATGAGACGTGATCACGATGAGAGGGCGAGCTGCTGGGAAGGCTGCTGTGCACACATGGCGGCCCATCCTGCTCCGCCTGACTTGCGGTGTCTGGCACCGTGTGGCTTCTGGCTTTTTCCAGAGCCAAAATGATCGTGAGGGGTCAATGTCTGGAACAGACTGGGGACACCGAGGCAGCACAAGGGCACAACTAGGACCCCTGGGAAAGAGGCCCGATACTGGGCCAGCTCAGGGCATGGTGAGAGAAGCATCCCTCATCAGCCTCACCTCCGCGTCCTCCGGGGACGGACACGTGTGGCTGGACGGGCCCTACTCCTCAAGTGTTTGCCCAGCATGGGACGCCTGCCTGCCTGCTCTGAGCAGGAATCTCACTACCACGACTTTGTTCCTATAACTGGGATCCTCTCTCTGACTCAGTACAGGAAGGAGGCCAGAGCTAACAAAGGTGGGCCAATCGGCCACGGAGGGCGCTACCGGGGGCCAACCTGTCACGGAAGGCGCTACTGGGGCCAACCCACCCAGCTTCAGTGCAAAGCACTCTACAGCTCAAGGGCCCAGAGAGCTCGAGTCTAACGGAGACAGGTGGTTCTGACTACCTGGAGACTGGGTCAGACACAGGCTGCACTGTACATACGTGCATGTGAAGAAGGGCTAACAGACATTGTCCTAGGGCACTATAACCACAGTCAGCAATAATGATCTTTATATTTCAAATTAACTAAGAGTCTAAATTCCAAATGCCTCACCACACAAAAACAAGAGAGGCAATGGGCATGCTGAGCACACTGATTCAATGATTTCACATCATACATTTACCCCCAAATTATGACATACCCAATAACTGTACATGACTATGATTTTTCAACTAGAGAAAATCTTAAATTAAGTACTAAACATTTTAAAAATTAATTTAAAAAAGGAGATGGGTATGACAGCACAGGCCTGTAGCTCCAGATTTCTGGGAGGCTGAGCAGGAGGACTGCAAGGTTAAGCCCATCCAGGATGGCTAAGTGATCCGAAGGCACCCTGACTTGAAAAAATTTTAAAAATAAGGAAGAGCTGGAGAGACAGCCCTGAGCCCCACCCCCAGGACACCACCCACCTCCCAAGTCAGCAGGAGCACGTACATCACGAATGAAATACTCCAGGGTGGCGTAGGCGATCGCGATCCCATCGTGGGTGCTCGTCCCGCGGCCCAGCTCGTCCAGGATAACCAGGGACCGCGGCGTGGCTTTGCGGATGATCTCTGCCGCGTCCGTCAGCTCCTCCATGAACGTGCTCCGCCCGCGGTGGATGTTGTCGGCAGCGCCCATCCTGCAACGGGAGGCAAGCGCCGGACGGCTCTCACTTTTCCATGATGGCCAACGCAAAATCTGTTCATCAGCAACTAGTGATTGACATACACACACAGGTATAAACATGTATCTGACTAGTACATGTGAGGTGTGACAGAAAAATTTGGCAAATGCTTCAACTTAAAAACACTTCTGTATAGTAGAAGACACAGGCTACGAAGCCCCTCAGAACTCCCGCCCACTCGGAAGTCTCCTGCCCCGCTGCTCCTGCCACTCTCTGGGCCACTTGGGCAAGACCTCGTGGGTCTCTAACTGTGCCACTGGGGCTGCTTCCGTGTCCTGAGTCGACTGAAAACACTGCTCTCTCCGTGGTCACTTAGCTGTTTTATTAGAATAAATACTTTCAATTTACACCTTCAGTGTATATTTTGATCCGCCCTTGTATATCAGAGCCAACAACCACTAACGCGGCATTAGCAAATGAAGATATCCCTTGGCTGGAAAGCAGCGCATGCCGCATGCCGACGGCCCTCAAGGGCACACTGCAGACAGGCCCTGAGCCTCCCGACAGAATTCCCGGAGTCAGGAAACTTGGCCCTGCTCACTCATAGCCAATAACCCAAACAAGTCTCAGCAGTCACGGGCCGGAACAGCTCCTCTGTGCTCCTCTCGAAAACCCATGTGCAGTCAGCACTTACACAACCCAGGGCTTTTTTTCCCCCACTGTGTTTTCTCAAGAAAGTTCCATACTGTTGCTGCAAGTTAACATAGCATGTACAACATACCTCATGTGGACATGACATCATTTTCTGGTTGGATCTTAAGTGTCCCCTAAAAGCCTCATATCTTTGGAACTGTGTGTTATTGGGAGGTAGGCCTGGCTGGAAGGGACAGATGCTTGGGGTTTGGCTTGGAAAGACTGTGTCAACTTGTTAAGATCGGGGCACCAGGACAGAGCTTTTAAGTGTGGATTGTTGACTTGTGGGCCAGGAAGTGAGGGAGGGGGACCCATCCTGGAATGGGGGTGGGGGACGGCTGGCAGCTTGAACTACACAAAGGAAGAAGCAGCATTTCCACAGCTTCTTGCCCGAGTCTCCAGACATCACCTGGCTCCTGTCCACAATTCCGTGAGCCGCTCTCCAGCCCCTGCCGCGTGCTGCCCCAGTGCCGATGCTGGCTGCCGTGAATGAACTGCGTGAGACCTTCTGAAGCTGTGAGCTAAATAATCTTTTCTCCTTTAAATCGTGGGAATTGGGAATTCTGTCCCAGCCAATGAGATAAGCTACCAAGACAGGCGCATGGCACCATTTTTTACTAGAACTAAAGACGCCTGGTCCTTGAGGGCAGCAGCTCCTACCTGCTTGCAGTGTGGGCACAGCTCCCAGAGATACCAAGAATGGGTCTGGAAGGGGCCAGGGCTTCTTCCCACTAGTTTCTTAGCTCCTTTCAGAGGAAATCATTTATAACAGAGTCTTCTGGGAGGCTGAGGCAGGAGGACTTCAAGTTTGAACCCAGCTTGGGCAACTTCACAACTTAGTGACACCCAATCTCAAATCGAAAATAAAATATGGGCAGGGATGAAGCGCAGTGTGAAGGCCTTGGGTTCAAACCCCAGGACCCCGCCCCCAGAGCGGCACTCAGGGTACCTCGTAGCAAAGATGCCACCCATGCCCCTCCTCCACTCAGTCCCGCGACGGTGCGCTCCGTAAATGTGTGGAAGTCACCGACTAGTGCCGCGAGGAGTGTGGGAAGCAGCAAAGGGCTAGTCGGGTGTCACTCACCTGGAGCTCCCCTGGCCTAGGTCGGGGTACTCTAGCTCTGCGTGAATGCTGCGGTCACTTGGTGGGCACAACCTCCCCCAGTCTCACTTGGGGTCCGCTGTCCCCGGGGCGGGGCACACCAGTCACACCTGACCATCCGCCCCACAGCTGAGCGCGCCTTTCCTCGGGTCAGGGTGGGGCACCGGCGGGGCTGTCCCCGGCGCATCCTCAGGACTGTCCTTGGGAACAGTGGCATTCGGATCGATCGGTAGGCACACAGCCTGTACTCTGATTATATGCTCAACCTTCAATATTAAATGAGTGATAATGTCCACTTCTGTTAGGAAAGTGAGGAGAGGGAAGCACAATTTTATGTGAGACTGAGCTGTTAAATGTTCCAAGGAGACAGCTCGGGAGAGCGTCAACGGCAGAGGAAGCTCACCACACAGTGATGACGGTAAATGGAGCGGTGTGCCCACCAGATACATGCCCGCCAGATACATACCCATCATCCAGAGCTGAAGGATCACATGACGACGGCTGAGGAACACCGAGAGTATAAAAGAAAGACCGAGAAAAGACAAGGCACCAAAGAGAAGTGGGCAGGGCCCAACAGCCCCAACCAAGAACGGTCTATCAGAAAGAGAAGCAACTGGGAGCACGCGGCCAAGGAGAACAACGCGCTGCAGGAGTGAGTTCACGCGAGGTGCCCTGCACAACCGAGACGCCAGCTGGAGGAGAAGTTTAAAGAAATCCACATGAAAGGCAGACGGAAGAGTTAAGAAGCACGCAGTACAAGCCAAATCTTGGCTGCTAGGTCCTTGGGCAGTCACGTGACTGGCCGGGCTCTGCCGGGGTGGGGGGAGCCGCCTCTGGGTGTGTGAGCACCATGAGGTGTGGTGGCCAGGGCTCCACCCTGCCTTGGCTCTCCTCGGTGGCGCTGCTCCCTATGCATGTCCCAGTCCCCACCGTGCCCTTCTGCCGTGCCGTGCCTGCTGTGAGCCGGCTGGCCATGGACTGCCAGTGGGTAAATTACATCTCTCTTCCTTTAAGTTGAGTAATGAGGAAGCTAAGCCAGGCCAGGAAGCAGACAGTGCAGAAATCAGAAGCAACAACAGCAATGAGGTAACACAGGAAAACAGTGCTAGGCTGAAACACAGCGTGACCGCGAGGGGAGGCTCCAGCACACACCAAGCGAGCTCCCCAGGAGAGACCCGAATCTAAGATCTGGAGAAGCTCACCATGGCTGGGTGAGAATGTCAAAGTCCTAACCATTTCAGAGGAAGGAAGAACTCCCCACTAACAAAGTGAGGAGAAGGAGAAGGACCCAGGTCTCTTCTCTACAGCAGAAGCACAACGGCAAGGGGCTGGGAACGCAGCCTTCAAATTTATAAATGTTGAACCTGTATATTTAATGAAAATTTCAAATAGGTACAAAGAATGCTACCTTAGACTTTCTAGACTCAGAAAAGAAAATTGCCACCACGAATCCCACTGGCAAAAGGTACTCAGCGAAAAACTCAGAAGAGGAAACAGTACTCAAGAAAGAACAGGCGCTCCAAAGAATAATAACGGAGAAGTGGAAATTGCTAGAAAGAAAGTTTTAGACCGGGCTTTTGAGAAGATCCTCCTTGGGCCCTCGAAGTTTAACGACTTAGAATTTGATTCACACACACACGTGCTACACGTACATACCTAGATACACTCTATATAAAATCCTAAAGTGAATACGCGTCACAATAACTGCTGACTGACCAAGTGCTGGTTGCTGGATCCAGTTAGACACCAGCTTACAGAAAGCAGAAGATCGTCACAGTAGGACAGAGGGCAAAGACCGTTCCACAGTAGGAAAGACCTCAACTGGAAGGAGGAAAAGAGAGGCCGGCCCCATAAGCGGCTTCTCCATGTTCACAGCAAGAGGTCAACAGATGCACAGCTTGCAAATCCACAACTACAGTGAACGCCACTTCACAGAAGTTAGTTACAAGGAGCCTCGCAGAAGGACAACCTCAGGGCCGCGTGGCGCGTGAGCCGTTTCACGGGTCCCACCCCTTCCCACAGTGACGGGCTCCCGGGAGACGAGCTCTCTGGGCCTGGACCGGGCTGTCCGGGCCACCTGGGTGTGCCCCATCTTACAGGGCTCCTGTCCTCACAGAGGCCAGGCAGATTTTAGTGCTTCCGGGATGCACTAAGAGCTGAGTACCAATAGGAAAGCATTTCTGTTAACTTCCTTACCAGCCATATAGTTGACTTATTCTAGCTTGGTTACAAGAAAACAAGCGAGTGATTCCTTAGGGTAGCATTTACAATGCTGGGATTATCTTACACTTCCACACTCATGTATTTATGTTTATTTCCTTATATACAGCTTATCTTTATAGACTTACTAATCTCAGTAAATTATCTGGAGTAACTTTTTGAATCAAGGCATGACAATAACAGTGAAGATGTGTGTACTTCTGTATTAAATGAACAATGTCTTAAAAGGCATATTACTGGATGATCACTTATGATGTTTTTCAAATGTCAAAATATGTTAGAGATTTAAGTAATTCTAGAACATATGTGGTTATCATTCTGTCTGTATTTATGTTCAAACATAATAAAAACTGGAGAATGAGTTTGTTAGGTTTTTCTCTCAGAGTTAGTTTGCTCTGAGTAGACAGAAGGTTACAGTTATGTGATTAAGAAAAAAAAATCCCCTGATATTTTTAGGAGTGGATGCTGACTAATCTTTCTAATCCGTACTCCCCCTCGCCTGGAACCTTATATAGGTCAACAGAGTTTAATAAAATATAAACAGAGAGAATCAGGACTGTCTAGAGTCAGTTTCCAAAAGCAACCATTTTATGAAAAGTGATTAAGAATATATTTGTATAAGATGTTCATATTTTGACATAATACCTGACATGTTTCTTAGTAATAGCAAATGGTGCGGGACTCCTCTAGCCCCCGGCAAGTGACGCTCCTCCCTCCTTCCAGACACAACATCCTCCAGCAGCAAATGAGTCTCCTCCGGCCCAATGGACACAACATCCTCCAGCAAACGGGGCTCCCCCTTCCTCCAGACATAACATCTTCCAGCAACTAGGCCCCTAACTAGTTTCTCAGTAGCAGCAAATGCAGCGGCCCCTCCAGCCCTCCAGCCCCAGTCTGCACAGCAAATGGGGCCCCTCCTCCAGGCACCATCTCCAGGCGCCCTGCAGAGAGGCTGCTGGCACCAAGGAGAAACGCCGCACGTGATCGGGGCAAAGGATGCGCGTACTGAACAACAAGCAACTAAAGCTCAAACAGTTGAGCTGTTCAGTGGCATCAACAGTATATGTTCTACAACAGCATTCTTTGATAGCTATTTTTTTTTAAAGAATTAGGGGTGGGAAATATGTAGTATAAATCTGACAAAATTTAAAATTGACCATTTCAGTACTTTTAAGCTCAGTTCTGTGGTAATAAGTATGTTTACAATGTTGGACAGGTGTCACTACTAGTGGGTGCTAGGACCTCACAGGCACGTAAAAACCTGTACATGGATAATCGTACTTACCTAAATAGCAACCGCCGAAACATATCAGTAACCATGCCATCCTTACAGTGGCCCCAACCTTCCTGGCACCCGGGACTGGGTTGCTGGTTGCCAGGTCTGGGGGTAAGGGGAGGAGCATTCCCACCTCAGTTCCTACCTCAGACAACCAGGCATGAGACTCTCATTTGGAATACACCACTGCTGGTGCGGGGTGCCTAAAATCCCAGCAACCCAGAGGCTGAGGCAGGAGGACTGCCATCAGTTTAAGGCCAGCCTGGGTTACAAAGTGAGTCAGATCAGCTTGGACTGCAGAGTAAAACCCTGTCTCAAAAAAAAGTACTAAGGACCACACAGCCCATATCCATCTCTTGTGCACTTCACAACAGGTTTGTGCTCCTATGAAGATCGAATGCCGCCACTGATCTGACGGGAAGCAGAGCTCAGGTGGCAACTCAAGTGATAGGGAGCAGCTGTAAAAACAGGTGACACACCCCTACGCCCTTCTCTTAAATTTGATGTGAAACCTGCTCTACAAAAATCAAATCTCTTGAGAACAGGGTTCTAGACTCCTAGTCCAATGACACCTTCAGGTGATCTCTACTCAGGGAGAAAACCAAACCAAACCAAACCTTTCGGTGACCTTGACCAGAGAACAGGCATGAAATCCTTCAACCACTTTGGCGGAGAGAGGAGCAGAGGCACCTGGCGTTTGGCACATGCAGCTACAGGAGCTAAGCCCGTCAGAGGCACATTCCCAAGGTGACATTTCTGATGCCAGCAGAAACACAGCACGCTCATTTAGGGAAATGTCATTTGCCGTGTGGTTTTTGGTGCCAGTATTTACTACCAGTTAGCAGATGTGTGCTGATCAAGTTGTTCTCTTCCTGTCTGTGAACTCTGCATTTTATATAGCATACAAATACTTCACAGTTGGTGCTCAATAAGTATTTACTGCATTAAACTAAATTGGACAAACAAATTTGCTCTCATCCACACAGTCAAAGCAAACATTTAGAGTAATCTAGTTTAAGCACTTGGGTGCCTATTACCTGCCAATTCTATTTCAAGATAAGTGCAATAGTCTACACTCTGAGCACACAGCATTCCCCAAGGCGGCCCAACGAGGAGTTTATGTGGGTAGCTCATGTGGGTAGCTCAGCAGGGCCGGTTAGTGTAAACATCCCTCTCCACCAGTACTTAGCGGGCATCAGCAGAAACAACAGCACCAAGGGAAGAGGACAGCTGTTCTGCTGTGTAAACGACTTGACTTCTAACCAGACTTAGTAATTCCCCGCTCTTGTAAAACCTAGTTACTGAGTCTCAAAGCTCAATGAGGCTTAGGCCACATTCATCAGGGCAACAACTACCGCCCCATAGCTCAGCAGTGCTCTCAAAGATGTGACCGGTGCTTGGAAGCACACATCCAGAAACATGGATTTCACAGCCAGGCTCAACAGCACAGGCCTGCAATCACAGCCCTCTGGGAGCCTGAGGTAGGAGGATTACAAACTCAAACCCAGCGGGGGCAACTTAGCATCTTGGTGTGACCCTGCCTGAAATTAAAACAAAAACTGGGCTGGGGGTACAGCTCCGTGCCAGAGGCCTTGGCTCAAGCTCCAGGGCTAAAAGAAAAGTTGTATCTCCCTGAGCAGTGCACTTACCACAGTGGGCTGCTATAAATGCGTCACTTAGAGCCGAGTACATGAGTGCCAATATAAATACGTCACTTAGAGCCGAGTACACGAGTGCCAGAGCTCTACTGTAAAAAGAGAAACCTGCTTCTTATTCAGGAGAAAGGATGTCACGTGACTTGTAACATTCCAAAAAAAGAGAAAGATGCTTAACCTTCTGTCTGTTTACAGCTTTCCTCCACCTACTTCTTGCTCCAGCTAGCTGCGCAGACACGGCCAGCGCCCCGTGAGGAACCAGGCGATTCACGAGTCTACACCTGGCGCTCGGAACACCCGACTGGTAATGCAGGAGTAAGGAGCCTGGCGTCTGCAGCCAAGTCTTGTGCAAGTGCCCCCTTCAGTTAGCCATTCCCATTTCTTTCCACTGAGTACAGGAGACGCGCTGAGTAACACATGGCTGCAGCGACTTAGCACAGCAGCTGACTCCCAGCAGATGCATAAAGAACGGGACGCTCGGTTAGAGGCCATGTGGCAGATTCTCAAATTGGAGCCAGAAACACGGAGTGTATTGTGTGTGTGCATGCGCGTGCGTGCTCCTGCACACACATGTGCTGTTCTGCAACGCTGGAGAGAAAACCCAGGCCCTTCACCCTGCACTGTGTCCCCAGAACATACAAGAGTCTTGTGTAGCTGCCCAGGCTGGCCTTGAACTTACCATGCTCACGCCAGAAGTGGCAAATACCAATTCTTACTGCCACCTCAGAGACGCCAAGGAAGCCAGATGGCTGGGATCAGAGAGCAGCATTTCCAACACAGCTCCTTCGAGAGTCACTAGAGACATTCTCCCATGTGAGGAGAGAAGGGAGCGGCGACTGGGGGACAGGTTTGTCATCCTGGCAATCTGGGAGGCTGAGGCAGGAGGATCCCAAGTTTGAGCCCAGCCTGGTGTCTTAGTTTCTCATTGCTGGAACACAAACCCTGAAGTTCACAACTTAAGGGACAGAGGGTTTATCTTAGCTCACAATTTCCAAAGGTCTTAATCTATTCCCAGGTGGCTGGCAATGGTGGAAGCCCAGGTAGAGGCCTCCCAGGAGAGAAGCTGCTCATGGTATGGTGAACAGGAAGCCGAATGCACCAGGAAAGGCCGAGCCAGCGTATGGCCTTCCTGGTCAAGGCGCTGTGAGCTGCCCCTTCTGCGTCACGACCCAAGCATCCCCTCCCTCCAGCCAGGCCCCACCTCTCAGCAGCATGTCAAGACGCTAAGCCACAACACCCCAATACATGCGGCTTTGGGGGGCACTGCACAGCCAAACCGCAACACCGGGTAACGCAGCAACTCAGGGAGCTTCAAAATCCAAAATAAAAAAACGGGCTGGGAAGGCAGCTCAGTGTGAAAGCCCTGGCTTAATTCCCAGTATCCAAAAGAAAAAAGAAAAGGAAAGAAAGAAAAAAAGAAAGAAAGAAAAAGAAAGAAAACGAAAAGGAAAGAAAAAAAGTAAGAATAGAACAGGCCATGGGCTAAAACTAAAGTAGATCTGGTTTTTCACAGCAGAGGTGTCCTGGCTGTCAAGACAAGGAAAGAAAGAGAGGTGCCCTGGCAAAAGCAGGCAGCCTGGCACCCATCAGCAAGGCCAACCCACGACACGTGGCACGGCAGCCTCTGAGCGACAGGCACCACCGCGCGCACACAGAGAGGAGACTCCCAGCACGGTCAGTGACAACGGTGCCCGTCCCAGGGGTGTGCTGCACCAAGGACACGGACTGGCAGGAGAGAAGCCAGCCCTCGGAGGGACCCAGAGGACGTGCTGGGACACCGTGGCACAGGCACCGGGGATTCCAATTCAGCTCAGCGTGAGGCACAACCCAGAGAGATCTCAGATTCTAAGCTGCGGGGACCCCCACAGGAACAGGAAAGCCCCACACTCCTCCCGTCCGGGGATTCCTCTCAGAAACAAGGCTGCAGGGCCTCTGTTCTGCCAAGGGCCTTTGGGTACTGATGTCACCATTCACGGGCCGCATGAAATTATCAACTTCAAAATTAGCCTGCTACCTAATTGGCAAAACATTGAATTAAAACAGGAAAAAAAATTTTTTTAAATTAAGGACTAAAAACTGACTCTTTCTGATACAATTGCCTTGGCTGGGCCAGAGCAAATAATTCCACAAGCCATGTTCAACCCCCGGGCCATACATTCCCACTCCTGGCTAGAACCAGATAAGCCATGTAGGTACAGAGAAGACAGACAAGCACCAGTGCTGCCTGTGTGCGTAACTGGGCCCAGTCAGAATTTCTGCCAAGAGACAGGGGTGAACCATGACAGGTGCACACAGTGGAATATAATAATTAGGGGAAGTGAACTAGAAGTATATTACCCGTGTAGATGAATTTCATACATGCAACCCTAAATGGAGAAAATTCACATGTAGGACAGTATGATACCAAACACATACAATGTAAAAGTATACCAAATAATGCTACATTTCAAAACCACAGCTATGTGCTAAACATGTACAGAGGTGCCTGGGTCAAGCACGGAGGTCAAGGACACATAGCTGGCCCCAGGACAGGACCCAGGGCATGAGATCAGGGAGGACCAGGACTCCAGTTCTAGGGGAAACACTTTCTTTCCTTAGAGATGGAAAATTAATTACAATCTCACATGCTGTCCTTTAATGTCTCCAGTCGGCGTAAGTTATGACACGTGGAGAGCGCCTGCAACACCCCATCTGTTCTGCTCTGCCCACTGTCAGGGGACACCCAGCGGCCCGGCCACCCAGGGACACTCAGGCGCACTGTCACAGCATGTGGTGACTCTGGCGTACTCCAGGGTGGAGGGTTACATCAACAGTAGTCACCTATCCGGCACCTTCCCAGGACAGGGACCGATACCTACACCTGTAACTCGACAAGAGGGCTGTTTGGTTTGTGGCTTCAACCTGTGGTTGGCAGGCTCCAAGACACACGGAGGAAAGGAGTGGGGAAAGGCACGTACTCACCGGGCGGCAGCCGGAGAACGCGAAGGGAGGAGCCAGGGCAAGACCACACCCACAGGTCCCGCCCCCAGAGCCGCCTGCCCCGCCAGACAGCACACCCAGCTGTGTGCCCGCCCACTCATGGACACATCCACTGATGCTTAGCACCCTGTGCTGCAGGCACCGTCCACACACAGGGGGCTTCTGGCAAACAGCTCCCATTTGAACCGCAATACTCAGACATCATGCACACAGAGCCCTGATTTCACATACACACAAACTCACTCTTTTAAAAAATTACAAGACATATAAATAAACCACAAGGGTTGAAATACATAAAACCACATGCTCTCGCTGGGGAAACCAGAATATTTCACACATATCCTTGAAACGGCCTGAAATTGAGGTTCATAGGCTGAGGTTCTGAGGTTAGTGAAAGGACTGAATTAAAGGGTCTGCTCAGAGCCTTTTTCATGTGTCCCCAGGCCTCCGGGGACAACGGGCGGGGGCCCGGGGTCCACCATGCTGCACACGGCCACCACACGGCCACCACACGGCCACCACACGGCCACCGCTCCCTCAGGACAAAGTGGAGCTGCCTGTCTCGAGTGCCGATTTCCTCTGCACAAAGTAGGCGTCCAGGGGGAGGAGCCCGGATAGCGCCAGACGCGGCGGCCTCTTGCCTCATTCTGGTATTAATAATCACAGCAAAATGATTTCAGCTCCCAAATGCTCAATCTCTCTCTCTCTCTTTGTCCTGAGGATCGAGCCCAGGGCTACTGCACTGAGCTACCTTCCCAGCCCTTTGTTGTCTTGGGTTTTGACACAGTGTATCCTTAGGTCACTTAGTTTGACACCAGGTGGGTTTCCTGCCTCAGCCACCCAGAGAACCAGGATGACCGGCCTGTACCACAGGCCCAGCGTCTCACACCATCACCCACGAGCTCTGAGTGGTTCCGTCTCTGTTTTTTGAGATGGAGTCTCATGGTGTTACCAAAGCTCGTCTTGAACTCCAGGGCTGAAGGGATCTTCCTGCCTCAGCCTCCCAAGTAGCTCTGACTACAGGTACTGCCACTGTACCCAGCAACTCTGAGTGTCTTAACAGTAACCTTACTCTAAACGTGACATCCATAAAAAGGTGACTGACATGGTAACGCAGGCTGTGCTTGGTCAGAGGCGCACTCCAATGGAGCTGGTGCTTTTACCTGGGACAAACGACACCAGTGTTGTGATCTGGCATGAACAAACTCACGGCGTTCTCACCTGGTGTAAATGCCATCCACGATCCCCAGCGTGGCCTGCTCCGCGGGCACATAGGAGCCGATCTGCGCCATGATGGTGACCAAGGCCACCTGCCTCATGTAGGAGCTCTTCCCGCCCATGTTGGGCCCGGTGATAATCATCACTCGCTCTGAGTCTGCCTGGAATTAAAAAGGAGTTTCACTCACGGGAACACAACGGCTTCACGGCACAGCTACAACAATCCACCAATGGGAGTTCACCAGGCAAAACATTGCATTGGGGCCTGTGCACACAGGCCAGCTATCCACCATGTACCACTGTTATAACAAAATACCTGGGGCTGAATAACGTGTGCGGGACAGAAGTGTGTGCAGCACCCGGCTCCAGGGGTGCAGAGCACAGCCCTGATTTCCACACAGCGGATGGGAAGGCAACGGTTGCAGCACGGACAGGAAGTAGTCCACGGCAGGCAGGAGGCAGGACCTGTCTCTGTCCCTGTCTGGTTTCCGAGGCAGGGTCTTGCTAAGTTCGCAGGCTGGGAACCTAAATCTTCCTTACAATCCTCTTGCCTCAGCCTCCCAGAGCACCGGGGTGCCCGGCACGTGCCAGTGGGCTCAGTTAGAGCCAGTCTTTGTCAGAACAACCCATTTCTTGAGGGGACCAACTTACGCCACGAGACCAGCATTAATCCCTTCCCAGGAACGTGCCTCCGATGACCAATCAGCCCTTCACTAGGCCCCATTTCTTTTTCTGTCTGGTAATGGAGGTCGAACTCAGTGCCTGCTGTGTGCTAAGGACATGCTGCACCGCTAAGCCACACCCCCAGCTCCTCAACCCCACCTCTTAAAGGTTCCACCAGCTTTCAAGATGCTGCAGTAGAAACCACGGTTCCGACACACCAACTACTCCTAAACCACAGTGGTCACCACAAGGACCATGCAGGGAAGCAGGGTCTCTGTCCTCAGCTATGCAGGCAGCACGGCCTCTCAGGAGCAGGCAGGGCTCTTCCCGAGTGCTCAGGGGACAAAGGCAACAGGGACGGTAAGTAACTAGCGTGGCTCCTCACGGAGCACCATCCAAGCCAGGGGTTTTCCTCCCACTGCTTATGGGAAGTGAGCCAGCTGCCACCTGCCCACCTTGAAACCACAAGCATCAGCGTGTCCAACTGCTTACGGCCCTTCTGGCAGTGCAGCACAAGAACTGTTTGCATTTTATGCGGTGGCACTTAAAAAATGTTTACAGCCCCAAGTTCTAGACACCAGTCTTATCAGCATTTAATTATTCATTGGCACGTTACCAACACGAGAAGCAAGCCATACAGCTAAGTGACCTTGAACTTCCTGTCACAGGGAGACTCCTCCCGCAGGACATGTGCAGCCATGACCCTCAGCAGAGCTTGGGACCCTCTGTGCCTGTGAGGCCCTCCCTCCCTCCACAAGAACGTGCCACCCACGCGAGAGCAGCTGACCCGTTAAGTGGTCACTGGGCCTTGTATATGACTTCCTACGAGGCCAAGCACCTCTGGGGAGGTCACAGAGGCTCAGTCAGTGGGCAGGGGAAGAGGCTGGGACGAACCGCCAGGCCACAGCACCGGGTACACGAGCAGAAACCTGGGAGGGAAAGAGGGGGCAATGGCTGGTGTCTAGATGTCCGAAATCACCGGTGCTAGGAAGACGACCGGGCCGTGGGCATCCCACTCCTCAGTGGACCCACCCACGGTGATCTCACGTGCTGCCGGCAGGGGGCCTGGCAGGGCATGAGCCATTGGTGCATGACTGGGCTCCACTCGTCCCTTTCCACTCTGCTTCCTGGATTCCACGGGCGGAGCAGCTGTCCTCCAACATGCCTCTCCACATGCTATTTCTGCCTTGAATCCAGTGACCACATGCTGAAACCATGAGCTAAAATAAATCTCTCTTCTTTTAAAATGGAGGTGCTGGCATTCTGTCCCAGTGATGTTAAAGTGGTGAACACAGTAATGAGGGTAGAGAGGACACAAGAGGACCAAGATGAGCTGAGAAACGCCACGCAAAGAGCAAGGAGTTAAAATCCAAGGGTTATGAAGTCTCAGGACTAAAGAAGGCCTAGTCCATCCCCAAAGACACTCCAATTAGCTACACACACATACCCCGTCTGCTGAATGCAAACATGACTGTGGAATGCCTTGGCCTGTGGCCTCTGTGGCCTTGTGACGAGGGTGCTGACCCTGTCATTCACAAAACCTAGGAGAAACTGTGTTTCATACAACAGAGCCAAGGCTGGTGGGAATAGGAAAAGGGTATATTATGAACAGAATGATGAAACCAAAGATAAAACAAATTCTACTACTTGAAAATAATAGGCCTATTGATATCCACATATTTGACATGGCAAAAATGTAATGTTTAAGTAAAATGAACAAGTTTTTAAAAATAAGAAATGAAAAAATCTAATAATCCTTTATCTGTTTAAAAAATTAAATCTGCAAATGAAAGTCCTTCCACAAGAAAAACTACACTCAGCTAACACTCCTACTAAATTCTTAGGAGCATTTAAGACGCAACACCATGCTGGGTGTGGTGGTACAGGCCTGTTATTCCAGTACTTTGGGAAGCTGAGGCAAGAGGATTGCAAGTTTGAGCCCAACCCAGTAACCTCAGTGATTCAGTGGGACCCTGTTTTCAAATTTTAAAAAATGTAAAAATGCTGGGGATATAGCTCAGTGCCGAGGACTTGGGTTCACTCCCCAGGATTATAAAGCAAAAAAAAACAAAAAACAAAAAAAACAAAAACAAAAAACAAAGCAAAGACCAACAGCAACAACATTTTAAAAATTCTTCTCAACAACAGAACCAAGAGGGACTCTTAATCATTTCAGGAAGTCATCATAATAATGATACCAAAATCGACAAGAGTATTACAAAAAACAAAAATTACGGACTAGCTAAACATCAGTATCCAAGTAAAACTCTTCAATAAAACCTAACACACCACTGAAAAGCTCAGCGCTTGGGAAGACTGCAAGGCTGTCTCATACTGGGAAGTCGGTCACCCTAATTTACCACATTAACAGAATAAGGAGATGGCCAGATGATCGACAACGATGCAGATGAAGCCTGTGATGGGATTTAGCATCCATGCATGGAAGAGGAAGCAAAAGGTATAAAGATCAGAAAAGGGCCAACGAAATCCATTATTCCCATATGTTATGACTGTGTTCTCAGAAAATCTAAAAAATCCACGAAAATTATGAGAATCAACAAACGAATTTGGCAAGATCTTTGTATACAAATTTGCTACTCTAAAGTTAACTTTCCTTCCACATCCTGGCAGGAAAAATTGAAAATAAAAATTTTAGAGTTATAAAATTTACCCTAGGATGAAAAATATTAAGTACCTAAAAGAAAAAAATCTAACCACCTGAGTAAGACCGTCACACAGAAAGTTACAAACATTAGGGAAAGCAACAAGACAAATGGAGTGAACTGCTCAACTCTGTAAGGCCAGTATTATTAGGCAGAAGGACAGACAGACACCCCAGTGACATACAGCCAGAATCAGAAAGAGACTCTGACATGTACAAGGTGGCCCAAAATACAGCAGTTTAAATTTCTGTTTTAAATACAGCGAAAGACACATGGCCAGTCACCTCCCTCCCAACACTCCCGCCCACCTCGACCACACTCATCCCATCATCCCTGTCACTCCGGAAGCAATTCTGGACGGCCTCTTTCATGAGTCTTCTGCGGCTGTTTGGATGTCTTGAATCAATTCAAAACATCTATTATAATTTCTGTCGCCTAAAAACATGATGGTATGTCCTTGTCCACCTTATTCACCGGATCTGGTACCATGTGATTCCGGCTCTTTCCCAAAGTCAAAATGAACAGGAAAGGCCAAAGTTTCCAATGGATACAGCACATTAAGGCGCCACAACAGGGCAGCTAGAGACCCCGGGGAAGCGGACTTGCTGACCTGCTTCAGAACACGCCGAAGGAAGGGGTAAGTGCGTCTCGAGCAAGGAGCGGGGAGTCCGACAAGGACCGTGGAAATGTGTCTCCACTGTAATATGGCTTATAAAAAAATTTAAACACACTTTCCATCACACCTCGTACGCAGTTCCTTGATTTCTGATAAAGGTGACAGTGCTGCTTAGTAGACAACACTCTTCAAAACCTAGCTGGGTCAAAAGAAGATTTATAGAGAATGATTTAAAAACTTATAAGCAAAAATCAGACAAAGTTCACATTTTTTGAAAGACAGGGCAAAACGAAAGGCCATCAGACAGCCCCACAGCACTGGGGAAGGCCGGTATTCCTCGGCTACCGGGGAGAAGCGAGAAAAGCGCAAGCCCATGAAACTAAGAAGTTCTGTTCCCTAAAAGATGGCTCTCAGGGAGTAGAAATCTATACAAGAGAATATTCCTGCGTTGTGTGCTTCCCAAAACTTATATCCATTATGCACAGAGAGCTCCTAGAAATCAGAGAAAACTACAGAGGGCAAGAAAAAGAAGGCCTGAAAACCGCTACTAAGAGCACAAAACGATGCCCAACTTCAGTCATCCTGGGACGTGCACGTTAAAGACACCCCCAGGTCCTTCTGCACAACAGCAAAAGCTGCTCTTATCTTAAAGCAAAACCTGTTGTAAGTTCGCTTTGGCAAAGATCCGAGTGACCTGAAGCTCTCATACTGCAGGTGGGCAGGTGAACCGTACATCAGTTTAAAAACTTTATTCTTCCTACTAATGCTGAAAATAGACCCAGCTGAACAGTTCTGCCCCCTCCACCCACACGCAGAGAGACGCATGCCACACGCGACAAAAAGAGACACAGCGTTGGCAGCTGTGATTTCGTAACAGTGCCAAGCTGGCAGGCACTTGGGTATTTACCAACAGTGGGCCAGGTGAACTGTTCTCTAGCCCTACGGCAGTGGAAACACTGCACTCACAACATGCACTGAAGCGCACAGGCCAATGCCAGGCGAGGAAAGCCGGACTCGAAGAGGGCACAGTGCAAAGGTCGGACAGTCAGATGTGTGGCAAAGGAAGTCAGGACGGTGACGGGCTTCCTAAGGAACAGCACCCGCTCTACAGCGGGTGCTTCTAATCTCTAGGGCTGGACGTGGGGCACACGAGTGGCATGCTTTGTGGAGACTTGCTTAGCTACACATCTATAATCCATGCCTGTGTCTTCATGTGTACTTCAATAGAGGTTATTTTAAAAAGCAAATGAACTCATCCTCAAAAATTAATCTCACAGGCGATGCAATTCCAGAAGCTAATTCTGAATCTCATTTGATTTTATTTGAGCATTTTCTTATGCAAACACATAAGAAAAGCCTGTACAATTTGAAAGACGGGAACTGGAAGACTTTTGTATAAAGCTCTGGCGTACCCAAGTGTACTGCAGCCCTAGAAAAAGGCAGACGCAGCAGAGAGAAAGCCAGGGAGCAAGGCCATGCACGGCTCTGGGGGCAGGGCAGGGCAGGGCGGCAAGTCGGCCAAGAGAGACACGGCACTGCTGGGCAATCGCGCAACATCTGTCTGTCTGTCTTTGTGTCTGTCTGTCTACAGAACGTGGCCTGAGCCTCACGCAAAGCCCCTAAATCAAACCCACACGAATGAAGTAACTAATATGAAAAGCAAAACTTACACTGTCAGGGAAACTGTGGAAGCTGCTGGGTACCATTAAGGTCGCGAGTGATTCACTGAATAAAGCAGCGTCGTTAGACGGTCCTGCTCCTAGGTGCGGGTCAAGCATGAAAACGGCAGTTCACAGCAAGACTTCTCACAATGCCTTGGCAGTGACTCGAGTATAACAGTACAGCAGATAAGCTGTGGCACCAGCACTGTGACAAACACACAGAAAACACAAAAATAGGGATCGGAAGGAAAAACTCTGAGAAATCACCCAACACAAAACGAAAAGGTGTAGAATGAAGTAGCAGGCTGCAGAATATCTAGGCAACTCTTCCTTATCAATAAGCCAAAACAATGGGAAAAGGGCATAGAATACAACCAGGATGGCTGAGAGAGAAACACAGACACCCCGGAGGCCTGGGATTACCCAGGAAAGGAAACCGCAACCAGCAGCGCTCTTCAAGGGAGCTGACCGCAAGCCACTCCGGAGAGTCACCAAAATGACACCGGCTAAGTGTCCAGGGAGGGCACCAGCAAGCCTGTGTTCATCAGGGCCAGAACCGGAGACAACCATGACCCTCCCGGTGGCCAGGCAGAGCATGTGGCCCGCACTCGAGAGGAGACACCGTTCGGTTGTCACAGGTGCGTCTGAACCTGCGGGTCGCGGCCTCGGATGGAACTGGAAGCCACGAAGGGAAACGCCAGGCCCTGGAAGACACGCCCGTGCGCGCAATCTCATCCATGTGGGAGCTAGAGAAGAGGCTGGTGTCCCCAGGGCAGGCCAGAGGTCAGCCGAGGCCGCAGAGGGGCAGGGGCAGGGTGGGCACAGAGCCTGACCCACTCGTGCCAGACTTCAGCCAGATGGCCGCAGGGAGTGGTGGTGCACTGTCGGCCAGGGGCATGACGGCCGACAGCGACCATGTTCTGCATCTTCCGGAAGAAGAACCTGATGCTTTCAAGAAAGAAATGGTTCATTCTTGAGGGGACAGATTGGTATACCCCGATTTAAACATGACTCAGGGCACTCACGTACCAAAACATCTCATGGTGCCCCATAAATAGGCACCATTTTTGTATTTTTACCTATCAGTTAAAATTCATTTTTTAAAAAAATGAAGGGATACAGAAATATGAACACAGGAAGTTTTTGCAGCAATCATTTTAGGAGACAATGCTTACCACTCACCAGATGACAGTGATGGCTAAAATGTCCATCTGCCCAACACACGGCAGGCACGGACGGGCCGGCAGGGGACAGCCTGCAAAGGGACAGGATCTGCACCTGTTTCCGGGTGAGCTAGCAGCCCCGTTTTAAGCATACGCAAGTGCGCAATACAGCTCTCAGAAAACCATCCAGTGCGGTGGCTTGCGCTCAGAACGGACGAGAATAGAAATCATCTAATTGTCTACCACAGGAAAATGGATAGATCTACGTGAGGAATGATTAAACAGTCGCTTTTAAAGCACAACAGAATAGCTTAAGCTCAGCAGGACATTCATGTGCATTTTCCTTTTATTTTGAGACAAGGTCTTACTCTGTAGTCCAGGCTGGCTCTGCACTCACGGTGGAGCCCAGGCTGGCCTGGGACCTGTCTCAGCCTTCCGAGTGCTGGGATTACCGGTGAGCGCCACAACGCCACTGATGTGGTGCTGGGGAAGGGAATGGTCATGTGCTTTTAACAATATACTTCACCGTCTCATATTGTTAGTAAGATACACGGCAAAGAAAAGAGCACCCTGACAGTAGCACACGTGACTGGTAACTAGGTGATGTGTTGCTTTTTTAAAGCCTAAAACAAACTCTACAGGGCTGGAGGATAGTACAGTGGTTAGAGCGCTAGCCTAGCAAGCACAAGGCTCTGAGCTGATTCCCTACCACCACATACGCTGGGTGTGGCGGCAGTGTACACCCATGAGGCTGAAGCAGAAGGTTTGTCTGGAGTTCAAGGCCAGCTGGGGTACAGAGAAAAGACCTGCCCCTAAAGAAACAAACAAATAAATATAAATGAAAAAAAAACAAAACATTACAAAATATAAATTTCTAAGACGCTAGTATGAGCAGTCAGTAGTTACCGGTAATATTGTCCTCTGCTATTTCATTTGTTGAAACATGAAATAATTAAAAGCAAATAAATGCAATTATTTCTGAATCACCATCATAAACGACCATATATATGTTTTTGCATATTTTTTAGTAATGGTGATTTTTTTTTCGTTTTGAACCCAGGGCTGTGACACAGAGAGCTACATGCCCAGGTCGTCCTCTATTTTTCAGTGTTTGACTTTGAGGCAGGGTCTCACTAGGTCACTTCATTGCCCAGGCTGGGCTCAAACTTGGGATCCTCCTGCCTCAGGCTTCTACAGTGCTGGGATTACAGGTCTGTACCTCCACGCTTGGCTTCAATTAATTCTTTAAAAACGCATTTATACAGCTATGAAGAATCCAGAGTAGCATGTACAGATAGAGCAATAGAGAAAAGCTCTCCACAGAGCGAGAGAGCACAAGGGTGGGATAATGCTTCCGGGGAGGGTGGCGCGTGGCACAAGGGCCTGGAGCTGAGCACAGCGTTACAAGGGCTCCTGCCGGGTGGCAGCACACGCAGCGTGCACAGGCGAGCTGTGGCCTGGGGGGACCAGCTCCGCGTTCCCCATGCGCCCGCCGCGCTGCTCCCGCACCGTGGGAGCGCAGCAGGCTGCACCTGCTGTACAGCAGGCTGTTTGCTCAGGAAGAGTTCACAACTTAACTGGGAATTTTAAAAGTCTGAACTTCATACACTTTCCACAAGCCTTACAGTGGCAACCACTAACACAGAAGCCTTCAGGGTTAGAAGGCCAGCTCCGTCTCCAGCTCTGCTACGAGCTAAGTGTGTCACATTTTCTCATTTGTGAGACCAGCAGCCACAGAAATTGCATCCTTCCGCGAATTCTGTGAGATGAAAACACATTAGGACAGAGCCTTGGGCTCTGTGCACGTCGCCACAGTTCTGTGCACCATCACCTCTGAAGAGCAGAAAACGTCTGCAGCAGCTCCCCGAGACAGAGCCGAACCACAGGCATGAACTTCAGGAAACGGAATATAGGAGGCAGAAACAAAACTGGACCCAGGTCCCAGGCAATGTCAGAAATGAAACCTAAGACTCGAGTAGAATTAAGTGTGGGGCAGCTACACGAGCAGGAACGGAACTCTCCTTTGGATTTAAGTTGTGTTTAATTGGCGGGAAGGATGGGCTGCTCAACATGAACCAGCAAACCTATTTCCCAGTATTTTCAGAAGCAATGCTATTAGTCTTCTATGTTGAACTGATGTCTTAGTCACTTTCTTGCTGCTGGAACAGAACACCCGACACCCACAGTTTAAGGGAGGAAAGATATACTTCTCTTCACACTTCAGAAGGTCCTGGTCCACTTACAGGCGGCCGGCAATGGCGGAGAAGCGCGGGGGAGGCGCAGCTGAAGAGCCAAGGGTGGCATGGCGGGTAGAGAGCTAATGAGGGGGAAGGGCGGAGCTACACGTGCGGGCCTGTCTCAGGGCCGCCCCTTCTGGGTCAAGCCCCAGCCCTGCCCCTTCCGACCATGCCCCATTTCCCAAAAGCACAATGTTTCTTAGGTATTCCTCTGCATCCAAACGCATGAGGCGCTGGGGGGACATTCCAGATCCAAACACAGCAATTACGCAGAGACAGCTCACCTCCACGCCACAGTCAGGCACACGCTCCTGGAAGCGTCACTCCTCCCACGCGGTACACACGATGATAAAGGACAGAGCCCGTCTTACCTTCAGGACGCAAGAGTTGGTGGACGTACGAAGAGCAACTCTCCACCCACAGAGAAGAGATACGCAGGCCCCGATTTCAGCTTGCGAGTGTTGGAACAACACTTTGTTAGCGGGGCACCACTTGTCCTTGGCCTCTCCTTGGCACTCTGCACCAGTGAGTGATGGGTGACCAATGGAACAGAAGGGCTTCTACTTCCTGACCAGAACCAAGCCTGAGGGCGGCAGGCTAGAAGCCCATCCACTAGACCAGTCAAGACCCAACACCCACCATGTTCTCTGAAAAGCCCGAGATGGCACAGCACAGCAATGAAAAGACACCAACGGCACGAAGGACCCAAGTGTCATGACTACAGATGACATGGTCTAGGAAGAAAACCTCTAAACACTGTATTATAATTCACAACCCACTCTAGCAAGGTGGGTAGATGGAAGATCACGGAGCACAAGTCCCATGTAAAATCAAATGCACTTTATCTGTGAGACTGACAGATAAACAGGAGACGTAATTATAAAAAAGACAAGATCTATGCAGAGCACTATAAAGAGCACTCAGTAATAAATCTAATGCAAGATGCCAAAATCATCATAGAGAAGAGTTTAGAACTTCACTGAAAAAACTTAAGGCCAAGCAAAATAAAAACATTCTGCATTCATGAAGGTATGCATTCATAAGGATGTTACTTTGTAGATCAGGGGACATAGCTTAGTAATTAAAGCACTTGCCTCATGTGCACAAGGCCCTGGTTTCAATTCCTTGGCACCACATAAAAATTCTGCCAGGTGTCAGTGTCAGATCTGTTCCCAAGCGGATCTAGAGTGCTCCGCTTCTGCTCCCCCAAGGAACTGAGTGAGTTCATTCTCCAGTGAAATCGGGCAGCAGATGCTACAGCAAGGTCAAGAATTCTGACCGGAGGAGTAAGTGGGGAGAAATTTTCCCACCAGATGTAAAGAGTTTTGCAATGGTACAGTAAGCAAGACTGTGGGGTTCCGGCTTACGCACAAAGCAAAGCCACACACAGAACAGAACAAGACCAACTAGGCAGCCAACAAGCAGAGCCAGGCCGAGCACAGCAGCTCCACAGGGCTCCGGCACAGAGCGAGCTGGGAGAGGCTGGGGCAAGAAGTAGGCGGGCAGAAGGAGGAGCCACAGCAGACTCCCCAGGGGGCGTCCTGAGACAGGGGCAAGGGGAAGGAATGGTTCCTACCCTCCTCTACCCAAATCTCACAGGAACCCTGCCCACTACAATCACTGACTTGAGTTATTTCACGCTAGTTACCTGATTACAAACGAAGCCCTGAGCACACAGGATGTGCCCGTACCAGGCGAGGTTCTAGAGGTCTCTCTCTTCATTGTCACCTTTCAGGTAGGGACCCTGAGACCTAGGATGGGGCACTTACAGCCTCACTGCGCGAAGAGGCCACATTCTATGCAGCAGAATCTGCTACTGGCTGTACGGTCTGGGAAGTTGGATTTGACCCAATTAACATGACAAGAAATGATCATCCCAAGAGACAGTAAGCCACGAGTACCGAGGAAAACACCCACAACACCCAGACTACCAGCAAAAAGTGGGGCAAACCCAAGTTACCACGTGCACAGCTTCTGCTTCCCGTGCACTTCCCACGTTTCCCACCATGCGCACCCTGAGGCACCATCGCACTGTTAGACCAGCAAGATGAAAAGCAGATTTTTTGCAATCGTTGCATCCCTTACACAAAGACGGCACAGGATGGAAGCAAATGCCCATATGGCCTCACTCACTGACTGCAGCCCCATCTTTGAGTGGGGATCACGTGCCTCAGAGGCACCCACCTGAAGTGCTCAGGCGTGAAAGACACGGCGAGTCTCCCTGAAGGTCAGCTGGCACGAGGCTGCATCCCACTGGCACAGCCCGATGCTGCCGTCAGTATGAGGCCGCTGTGCATCTGGATGAGTGAGGAGACAGTGAACAACAGGGCCTGGATTTGTACCTCTTGCCCCCGTGCTCGTTCCCGTGCCCCCGTATCCCAAAACAAGGCTGTGAGAAGAATTCTAAGAGCAGGAAGAAGTGCACGCAGAAAAACAGATGATTTCTTCCTACGGTGACACCAAAGGCAGCGATCGCTTCGCTGGGTCCTGACGGATGAACAGGAGTGCTGGATGTCTGTTCTCACTGGTACTAGCTTCTGACACGCATCAGTACAACCAGCGCACGGGTACCCACGCTCTCCCCTAGAGAGCTCGGGGAAGCCAGCGCCCTCCCTACCCCTGACCCGCACCCTGCCCCGACTCCTGGGGTCCCCTGTGGGCAGCACACATCCTCAGGGTCCTGCTCCCTGAAACTGAACACTTGGCACCACTGACTCACGTCCCTCCTTCCCAACTGCCCTCCCCAATATGATGAATTTATATCACTTATTTTTAAGGACAAAAGTTTGAAACTGCACAGATCAAAATCCCCAGTCCTAACTGCTATCAGAAGTCACCATCAGAAAGCCAAGGGGTTTAGAAAGCCAAGGGCCAGGGACAGCGTGGGTCCCGCTGCTGTACAGTGAAGCTGCCCAGGCAGCGTGTCTCAGCTACCGCGTTGGGGCTGGGGTGATGTCAGCTGACCCCTGCGCCCCGGGGGCTGGGCGGGGCCCGTGTCTCTACTCCAGTGTGCTACCAGAATGCTGTCACCTCCTATGTTACTGTAAGGTTCACCTGCTGCCCTAAAATAGGTCTGTGTTTTGGGAAATAGTTGTATCAGCTTTCCACTGCTGGGGAAAAACACCCGACAGAGGAGACTTACAGGAGGAGAGATACACTAGGCTCCTGGTTTCACAGGGTTAGTCCATGGGAAGCTGGCAGAAACACAGCAAAACATTGTGGCAAAAAAGTTAAACATCTCGTGGCGGCAGGAAGCAGAGAGGAAGAAAAGGGAGGGGGTGGGACAAGAGTACACCCGCTCCTCCAGGTCACAGCCCGAGTGAACCAGCTCCAACCACGCCCCACATCCTAGCAAGACGGTCAGCGCATCCATGGAAGAATGAACACTGTGCCACCCTCCACACCCCTGAGACCCTGGGGGACACCAGGGATCTAGATCATAACAACAATCCCCACGTGGACCCTCCGGGAGGTCACTCTGCCACTGTGGGCCTCGTCCTCACAGGCGGGAAGAGGTCACACTGAGAAGCCGCTCATGTTCCTCCAGCTCCTCAGTGTAATTATTCTGTAAACTGGGAAATCTCTATTTAATACCTTGAAAAAGTAACATCTCAGGGAGGAAAAAAAGGCAAAAATTTGAAGTGTGATCGCCAAAGCTCCCAGCTTGTTCCGACTTAACCAATCTGATTCAGTCCCTGCTGGTGTCTGGGACCTGTGACAGACACCGTGGTCCCGCCTACACACAGAGGCATGTTCCCTGTTGTCACCAAGCTGAGCATCTGCTGGGAAACACGAACAAAAGATGCCAACTGTGACTCAGTGGGTAAGCATCAAGATGGGGAGGAACACAGTGTGGCAGACGTGAGACGGGTGCCCTAGCCTCCTGGAGAGGCTTCCTGGGAGAGGCTGGAGAAAAGGAGGCACTGGAGAGTGGGGTGGGGTGGGCTGTGGGCACACGGGGGGCAGAGAGGGCATGGCGGGGGACTTCCCAGCTGGAACGCCATGTGTCACAACCAGGAGGCAAGGAACTCTGGAACCGTAAGAAGCCCAATACTCTGGGACATAAAGTCTGCATTAAGGGAGACAGCGGCAGGTGAGCCTAGAAAAGGCAGTGGCTGTGGACAGAGAACGGACAGGAGCAGGGGGAGGTCAGGTGCTGCTAGACCTGGGCAAAGAACAAACACATGGCTCAAAGGACAGGAGAGGCCAGGTGAGCGGCACAGAACTCAGAGAAGCATGCCTGTAATTCACACATACAAGAGACTATGTCTTAAAGCTACATGATTACCGAAGGCAACCAGTGAACTTCGAGGACATAATTCTCAGGGCAGTCTATACATTCACAGCTGTAAGACACAAGATTGAATTTCACATACTGAGCTCTTTCTCAACACTCTCCCTACATACCAATTTAACCTTGAAAAACAGAACGCATTTCACCATAGCAACAGTTCTGTATCAACTCCTACTCAAGTTAGAAGAGGCATATGCAAAAGAAATGGATCTTCTGGGATATTCTGGGGTGCCTGGCAGGGGGGAAAAATCACTCCATTGATTTTATAAGGATTTAAATATAAAAGTTCAATGTTTTTTTAAAAAATGTCCTTGTAATTAGACAGTAGACTATTTTAGTTCTTTAAATCTTACTTTATGAAACGGGATCATATGCTGTTGAAAAGAAAGGGGGAGGAAAAAGGAAAAGAAACAAGAAATCAACGCCACGGACACCATGGACCAAGCTGACGGGCACAGCACAGGAAATGACTCAGTGATTTACAAGCTAAACAGAAGCTGTCTCAGCTACTATTCTGTTGCTGGGAGACAACACCTGACACCTGTAGCTTCCGGGAGGAAAGATTTATCTTAGCTCACAGTTTCAGGAGATCTCAGTCTCTTCACGGGTGGCTGGCAACAGTGGGAGCACATGGCAGAGGCCTAGTGGGTGGGACACTGCTCACAGCTTCCCAAGACAGAAAGCAGAGAGCCAGGACTGAAGCGAGCAAGGGAGTCACACCTGCCCGGGTCATGCCCCAGGGGTCCAACCAGGCCCCACCTCTTAGCAGCACAGAAATCCATGGATTAACCTCCAGAGTAAATCATCTTCCAAACAAAAGGCTTCTGGGACCCTCCAGATCCAAGCCCTGACGTCAGCCAAGCTACTGAATATGAGATCAGCATTACGAGCCACGTGCTACTGGTACTAGAGGGACTGAAAAGGAACGCTCATGCTCAGACGACGTGCAGTGTCCAATTTCCCAGTGGGAATGAGCAAGTCCATATATACGGGGTCCAGGGTGACTGTGATCTGAACGTTCGTGTGCCCAGAGTCCTACGCTCAACTGCCCACTCTCAGGAGGGTGGTGTCAGGCGGTGGGGCCTTTGGGAAGGGGCCAGACACGAGGCACTGCGGACGTGGCTGCCACCAGATGGTGGATGACGGGAAAGCCTTTGGCTGCATCTAGCTGCACACTGCCCGCACCACCACACGCAGACCTGCGGGCGACTGGTAACTGGTGGCTCAGAGCGCTCGGGCTGCAGTGGCTCAGGACCGCAGAAAAGGTGGCTTGCACACACAGACACGGCCTCTCCTCCTCCCGAGGCAGAGAAGCTGAGGCCGAGGCATCCGTACGTGGCGCAGGCCCGCCTCCAGGCTCACAGCTGTCTCCCTCTCAGCATGCCCTCACTCAGTGGAAGCTGGGAAGTTCCCTCCAAGGCCCCAGATGGAGGAGGCTCACAGGCGATGACAGGAAGGGCGTGCGCCTGTGCCGGCTCGTACCCTCTCGCTCCCTGGCTGCCTTGAGTGGGCAGCTGTCCGCTTTTGCCTTGGGACCAGACCACCATGACCAGAACTGTGAGCCACAATAAACCTGTCCTCTGGACCGCAGGTGCCAGGTGTTGTGGCGAAGCCAGGAGGGCCAGGAACACCCCTCCGCTGTGCGGACGCCCTTGCCTCTCCCAGGGACCCTTCCTAGGCTCCCCCAACACTGGGTGAGTCGGCCTGCCGCCCTCCCCAGATGCCTCCCTAGACCTGGTACCACCACCCAGCTGCAATGCCGCAGCCTGTGCGCCCCTGCCAGTCCACGGCTCTGGGAGGGCAGGGACAGCCTCTCCCGGCTGACCGCTCCGGGCCTTCTCTACTTTGCTGTCTGGAGCTCAGGACAGGCCTGCCAGATGAGGGAGGGTGGCCGGGCCCAGCGGCTCAGGCCTGTAATCCCGGTGCTCTGGGAGGGTGAGCCAGGAAGATCTGTAAGTTTGAGTCTCGCTTGGGGCAACTTAGTGAGATTCTGCCTCAAAACCAAACCCAAAACACAGGCCGGGCAAAGGCCTTGGTGCCACCTCTAGCATCACGTACACACAAAAAGAGAGAGAACGAAGAGTCACCAGCGCTCCGCATGGGACCCCAGGCCAGGGGATGAAGGGCGGACCCCAGGACCGTGGGCTGACCTTACGGCTAAGCGAAACCAACCGCACACCAAGGTTCAACATTGGGTGGAAACGCAATAAGAGAGGGTAGGAAAGCAGGAGGTGGACTGCGTGGAGGCGGGAAGAGGCCCTGGGGCAGGGGAGAGGGAACACGGGAAGGGGTAAGGGGAGGCACGTGTATGTACCAGCTGGAGACCAGCGCAACCGCGTATCGCAAACATGCTATTGATAAACACACAGGGTGCTCCAAGATCATTCGCATCACCAGGCTTATTTGGTTATGAGGTATTTTTATGGGGTGACTGCATCTTTCTATCAACGGATAATTATCACTGGAAATACACTAATTCCACAGTTGGCGCTGAACACGTAAATACACCCATTAAAGACAAAGTTAAGCCTGGGTAGCTTATAAGTGTAAAAAGCACCTATTTGGCATTCCAGTGGGTAAGATCCAGGTGGCCACCCGCCGCTGACTTCCTGCGTGCGGCCGTACTTACTGAGAGGCTAGCACTGTTGGGGACATACTGCTCCTGTTCCCCCAGCAACACATCGATCACAGGGTGCCTTCCATTCTTGATGACAATTTTCTTTTCTTCTTGTAGCACTGGCCTGCAAAATGAAGCTATGCTTCAACTTCTAGGCATGCTGAGAGCTCCAAAACAAAAAACTCTGAGGTAGCAGCAAAATTTCTGTACCAGTTTAGTGCGACACATGACAAAACCGTCAACAGACATTAGGAACGGCAACCCACAATAATGCGCCAAGTCTAAACATTCAATTCTGACTGTAAAATAACGATCAGGAATGACAGCCCAGGAGGGGATCAGGCTGCCGCGGCGTCTAAGCATGGCGCCAGCACTGCGCCTCCCGTGACAAGATGTTTCCTGTTTTTATTTTTCTGTGTTGTCTAAGATCAATACTTGCATCACTAAAGAGAACAGTCAGATTACTGCTACTCAAATTACTTTTAGTAATAAACATAATAAATCAGGTAGAATGCATTTTTTACTTCACTGCTGCCTAACATACATAGTACTTGGTGTTAGACTTGGAGACAGAATGATCTAAAGACTTTAGGTTTCTGTTTAACTGAAAGATCTTCCTGGGGTCTTTTACCTCTTCATGTTTTGACATACACACGAAAAAATAACTGCGGTACTGTGAGTTTGTTTTTCTAAGCCCACTACCTCCTCAGCTCTGATCCATGGCCTTGTAACCCTGTGGCCACCGGAGCCGCCTGCCTCTGCCCCGAGGGCAGTCTGCTACCACCCGGTACTCACACAGACAGCACTCAGGCTGGAATTTCTTCAAAAGAAGAGCCACGCTATACTGTACCACTTGCCTTTTAACTTAATAGCTTACTGAAATCATTAGCACACATAAAAAAACAGATTTTGCCATCTGAATACAATGGACTCGTTTTTTAAATAAAGTCTCTTTTACGTAAGTTACAGAAACAAGAATAAAGAAATATTTTTAAAAATCAACCTCACAAAAGTCTTTGTAAGATTTTAAAAATGTTTACATTTATTTTTCTTCTGTGGTGCTGGGGACTGACCGCAGGGCCTTGCACATGCCAGGCGAGCTCTCTGCCAGAGCCACACCCTCAGCCCTTGCTAAGAACGTAGCCTGGTAGATCTCACCGCTTTGTGTCCTGCTAGTGTACACGGCTTCTGTGCCTACATGGACGACGCAGCGGACATGCATGCACCTGAATACATCCGCCAGCAAACACTAAGTTTCAAATCTGAGTACATTTCCAGTAGATCCTAATGTATTACTCCCGAATCTTCTCACATCTGCACTGACAAAAATACAAGAGTTGGAGGAATTTTTGGAACTGCTTCAAGCTCAAAGTTTTGATAGAATAATCAATCAAACAGATTCTTCACGCCCATAGTTTTGATCAAATCATCAGTCGAGAGGATCTCGCATCGCACATCATCTGGCTCCTCGCAGCCTCCTGCCTGTCCACCCACGACTCTGCTGAACAAGACAGAAAGAGTGGGGGGAGACGGGGCCGTGAGGATTGCCACAGACCGCACGGCAGACCTCACGGGCGGCCCTCCCGGCTCCCAGCGCAGGCTGGTGGCACTGTCAGGGGCAGCAGCAGTGAAGGAAGCTCCAGCGCGTCTCCCTGAGCCAGGGAGTCCAGGCGGCCTGAGGGGTGGGCGGGGTCCGCTGCCTCATGGCAACAGGGAGACTGTTCAACCACCAGGAATGCGAAGTCGCCACTACTGCTGCTGGGCTGGATGGTGCAGGGAAAACTACCATCCTTGGCCAGTTCTCCATGAATGAAGCTGTGCACGCCTACTGTGGGACACAGCGACCCACAGCACACGCGTCCTGACGGAGGAGGCTGGTGGTCGAGTCTCTTTATTCTGCCTGGAACTTCTTACACTAACTCGGGAGTCTGTAACAGTCGCCGTGGACAGTACAGACAGAGGATTTCTGCGACCAGAGAACTCTCCAACACGTACGTGCATGAGGCCCTGGGGAGAGCCGGGCTGCTGATTTTTGCTAATAGGCAACGTGTTAAAGAACGCATGACCGCAGCAGAGATCTCCCGGCTTTTGACGCTAACTTCTATTAAAGATCATCCGTGGCATCTCCTGGCACGTTGTGCTCTAACTGGCGAGGGACTGTGCCAAAGACCTGAATGGATGATGTCTCGCTTCAGATTAGGCGACCTCTACTGACCTCTCCTTACGGACTTTGCATAAAAAAGTGTTGGACTTTACCTGAAAGCTGTAGAAATTACGGGCTTAGGTGCATTTATAATAAAATGATTTAAACTTTTTCTCTAAGAAGAAGAGCTAAGACCACTTATTTGAAAACAAAGATGAAGCTTCATCTCCCAATCTGCTTTCTCATTAGCTCCTTCCTCATGCACGGTGAGAGCTGTGATTGGTATTCTATGAATCCTCTCGGGACACTGCACAGCCTGTGATAAGCACAAAGGGGGAGGAAGACATTCCGAACTTGAAGAGCTTTATTATCAGTATAACCCCCCGAGTTGAATGTTCTCTTCTTGTTCCAGTACCTCAAACAAATCAGCAGTTATTGTTTTCTAATATTTTGAAACGTAATGTTTCTTATGAGAAGTATTTTACTTAAGGCTATGAATGTATATCTCAAGTTCAAGTTAATAACTTTGGTTTCTGTTTTAAGGAAAAGCAAATAACTCAAAATTAATCATATTCTCAACTATTATCTGTGACCGCTGGAGAGTAGATGTCAACTTGAGATAATCAGGAGCCACACCAGGATCAGGGTTTGGGAATCACGCCTAGATTGGGAGTTGGGAACCAGCTTGAATTAGAATGTGAATGATCTGTGGGCCAGCGAATGAGAGAAGAGCACTGAGCCCATTGTGGGAGGCCCAGCTGGGACCTGAACAGTATAAAAGAAAGGAAGAAGGAAGATGGTTACAGCTTCTTCCTCTGGGAAGCCCTCGCCTCCGCAATCGGGCCACCGGCTTGCTATATGCCGCAGATCCTCATCATGCAGATCATCACAGATTCTGCCCCAGTCGCTGATCTGCATTCGCTGATCTCCAGTCGCCGACCGTCAGTCTCCGGTCTTCGCCATTGGTCTTCGAACAACTGAGGCCCGCAGCAGACTCTCACCGGCTGCCCTGCAGGCCCGGACAGGAGATCTACTTCGCAGCTGAGCAGCCACTGGACACTCCAGCTCTTGCATGTGCAGGCCGCCATCTTGGACTATTTCTATCCTCGGACTTGTAAGCCTTCTGAATAGATCTTTGATGTTATAATTTCTGTAAGTTCTGCCCTTTGAAAGAACCCAAACTAATACATCACATGTATCTGCTGATCAGCTCACTGAGTAGGAAATGGCCCTGCCCCTGTTTTCTCTTCACTGTCACAGGTAAAAAATGGAAAATTCTGACATTCCTAATGAAAGCTAGAAGCAGATCACAACAGCAGCACAGCAACCCTCGTTTAGACCTTCTTCAACCAAGACAGGGAAGAAAATGCAGGGACAACGTGGTGACAACCGGCCGTTCTGTGGCCACCCCCTGCCCAGACTTCTCCCTGTCAGACAGTCCCATCATGACCTGGGTGGCTGACAGGGAACGCTGGGCTAGCCCCCTGGGATGGTGAAATAACAGACATGTCAAGGTAAGGGAAACGGGCAGGGCACAGTGGCACGGGCCTGAGAGCCTAGCTCTCTGGAGGCTGATGCAGGAGGACCACAGGTTCAAATTCAGCCTGGGCAACTTAACAAAACAAAACAAAAATGTAAAGAAAGAAAATGGACTGGGGATGGAGGAGTGTGAAGGCCCTGGGCTCAATTGTCAGCACCAGAAAAAAAGTGCATGTGTGTGTGTGTGTGAAATATATCCATACAGAGGAACTTTAAAATTATAATAAAAGGAGAAATTTTGGATTTTAAAGTCTTAATTCTGAAAATAGACCTTTTATCTAGGGGAATATGGATTTACTATAAGAGAAAAAAAATGAAAGCTTCTGTAAACAATGCCACTTTTGAAATACAATCCTAGGTGCCCTGCCAAACGAAACACACCGGAATTATCACCTGCTCTGGTGCCTCCGGAAGACTTTGACCTCAGAGGGAAGTTCTGAGTGATGCACTGGGCTCAAGTATTTACATTGACCTACTCTGCTGCTACGCAAAGTCTATGATAACCAGCCACTTCCTGGTGGAGTCAGAAGCAAAGAGAGGCGCGCAGAGCCGGGAGGAGACTGGGAGGACGCCGCACAGAAGCGGGTGGCAGGGAGGGCAGCTGAGGACAGCAGGCAGGAGGGGGAGGAACTGCGGGAGTCCAGATGCATCCCAGGAGGGGACCCTGTAACCTAGGGTGCGTGTTTCTACTACATTTGGTTTTCCTAAAATGCATCTTCCAGGGCCAGAGGAATGGCACAGTGGTTACCTCAGCTCAATTCCCTAGCACCACACAGAGCTGGGCGTGGTGGTGTGGTGGCACATGCCTGTAATTCCAGCACTCAGGAGGCTGAGGCAGGCAGATTGTTCTGAGTCCAAGGCCAGTACAGGCTACACCATTAAGTTCAGAACCAGCCTGGGCTACAGATCAAGACTGTCTCAAAAAAAAATATGTAGCTTTTTCTTCCCCCATCCCAGGGAGAGAGAATATGATCTGTATTAGTGAAACAATATCCAAAATTCAAACAGAATACTAAAACCTAGAATCAGGGCTTTTTCCTAAAGGCCACATTGAATAAAAATATCTTAATCACAATTATGAAGCCAAACAATTGGTTTGAACTAATTGCAATATAGATTAAATACATTCAAGTTCTTAAATAAACTGGAAATTTAAGAAATTACAAGGTGCAAATTTCACTGATAATATGCAAATACTGGCATAAAAAACATCTTAGACGTTTTCTATCTTGTGACTGCTTACACATAGTTTGACTTTTGTGGGAAAAAAAGACTGCTGATGGCATCACTACACTAACTGGCTACAGGATAATTTATGGCTGGCTTTTATGCAAAGTTTTTGTAAACTATAAAATACGAGGTGTCCGACAGAGGAAACCTTTTACCATATAAAATATTTCCTGAACTGTCTTAATGACAGACTCGGAAATACAGAACAGTCCTTCTTAAGGGGCGACAGAAAGGAATCCCTGAGCCCAGCCCTGGGGCAGCATTCCCGCAAGTGACGGCAGTGTCAAGACGGCAGCAAGGCCGGACAGGGGGACAAGGGAGCTGGGTGGAGATGGCACTGAGGGATACACATCTGGCCGTGTGACTCCTGTTGCTTCCGGCAGCCTCGGTGAGGATTCAGTCGCAGGTCTCCGACCTCCCATCTTCACTCTGCCCGGCTGCAAACGGAAGGTGAGCGTGGCCAGTGAAGGAAGCGGCATCATATTTATAGCCACGCCCTGCTGCTCACATGACCACCTGAGCTCCACCTCCTGGCATGGCCCCCATCCCACTGGGTTTGCATTTTTGGTAAGCTGTATGATAATTATTATATTATGTAATAATATAATATACTTGAATTACTCTGAAACCACCCTTTTCCCCCACTCTTATGTGTGGAAAAATTGTCTTCTGTGAAACCAGCCCATAGCGCCCAAATGGTGGGGACCGCTGCACCCCACGGTGCTCGACTGCGGTGTCCTGAGACGCCCACCGAAGCAGAGCCACTGTTTCAGAACAAACACAGCATCGTGCTGTGCCTACGCCACCAGCAGGTAACAAAACAGCCAAGCAGCCAAGGAGACCCAGAAATGAAACCACATCAGACACAGCCAACAACCATGCTCACTGTGCTCAAAGAAACAGCACAGAAGACTGAGAATTGACAAGGGCAATAAAATGGCTTTTGAAAAATAATATGGCTATGAAAATTATTAACAACCACTAAGTTCGGATGTTTCTACTCACGCCAAATAATATTTTAAATGATTACTTTTCATTTTTAGATGAGTATCTATGAGCACTAGCAGCGACTTTTTCAGTGCTTACTACGTGTGTGTATGTGTGCACACGCTGAGACCTATGGTGGATCTGCTGCACCTGCGTAACCGCTGTGGTTACACTGGCATTTTGGCACATAGGGCAGGAGACAGGCAGGACGCGGGCTCTCTGGAGCAGGCACAGGCAGGGGCCCAGGAGAAGCCTGTTCCCAGGCTCTTCCGGCCCAGGGGAGCTTCTCTACCGGCAGCGTCAGACCGGCAGGACGCGCTCACGCTTGGCTAGCACAACAAGCGAGAGCTCGAGCCATACGGAACTGTCACACACCGCAGCTCTCCACGTGGAGCGAGTCACATGGAATGTCGCGGGCCCTGCCCTCCCGGGAGCTGCTGGTTGGCAGATCAGGCTACCTGCCTGCGCCGCACTCTTCTCCCCCAGGAGCTTAGCACTGAGGAACTGCGCATGTGACAGTGAAAACACTGTAATTGGCTGAATGAAGCCGTCTTCCCAGCAGCAGGGACAGGCACAGAAGGGCATTACCTGCAGTAGTCTCCTTGCTTGGCGACCCGGGCCAGGGAGAAGAGGCAGTCCACAGTCGCCAGGTGACTCACAGCTCTGCACAGCATCGGGTAGTGGGCACCGAAATTCCTGCAGACAGCAGCAGGACAGCAAAATGAGCACCCGATTCTTCTCAGACCCATGAAAGTCATGCAAGCGATACATACATACACACACACACACACACACACACACACACACACACACACACACACACACACTTTTTTTGAGACAGCATCTCAATCTGTGGTCCATGCTGGTCCTAAACTCACTAGGTAGCCCAGGCTGGCCGCAGACGCATGGACATCCTCTTGCCTCCGCCTCCGAGTACCGTGATCACAGGTGTGTGCTACTACACCCAGCTTAAGTGCTGGGGAATTGAACTCAGGGTCTGGCGCTCTACCTACTGTGCTCTTCCTCCTGCCTCACCAGTGCTCCTTTGTTAGCTAAGACAAACACAAACATCACAAGCTGTCACGTCCACAAGGAAGAGACAGAGCAATCTTGAACGCTCCTTCCTCCTAATACGACGGTGAAATGGCTGTGGCTAACTTCCATTTGGTTTGCGATGTAATTTTCACACAAGTTCCCCACAAAGATGCCCACTGTGCACACTGTGTTGAGCATTTCAACTGCCATGACATTTGGAAGTGGACACAACTAACGCCAATGCCAAAATGGCTGAACACGGCGCAGCCCGTGTCTGTCTGATCAGCCTATGGCGGGAGCGCCAGCAGAGCCCCAGCTCCCAGCAGTCCGACAGGTCATGAAGAACAGGCTTAAATATAATCAAGAGAAAATGTATTTTATTGGTAATGCATGAAAAAACTAAATTTTAGAAATCCTTTTGAAAAGAATAGTCCCTGCCTCAAAATTCTGGCAAATTAAGACTAACACCTGCTGATTTAAACAATGAAAAGTCTCTCACTGGAAGTCTTACACGGAAAAGTCTGAGCACGTGCATTGTTCGCTGCTTTTGCCTACATTATTCCTGACCTGTGTATGGAAAGACTGGGTTAAATGTACAGAACCATACAACCAAAACCACGCCAAACCTTTAAAAATGCCCAGAATAAAATCTTTTAAAAAGGAGAAAATATCGTAGGTAAACGGTCCTACTTGAGACCACCATGCGTAATGGTGCGAGCCAAACACAAGCGGTTAAATATCACATGGTTTTTCTAATCTGAGAAACCCAGTACGCAGGCATTTGACTCATCCAAACGGGTGTGGTAGCGGGAGTCGGGGGACGTGGAGGTTGTGGGAGGGCCAAGGACGAGAAGGGGTAATGCTGATGCAATCCACATGTGAACAAAATAACCAAACTCACCGTAACCATGAGGCATCACACATACGTATTAATAAAAGGGGGTCGGGGAGTAAAATATAATAGTAAGGAGAAAATAGAAAGCTGAGCTGAAGTCCTTAAAATCACTATTCATCTTCTGCAGGATATGTTGGTGATGCCAGGCCTGTTGGCATGGGTTTGAATCCCGGCACCCTGGGGGCTGGGGCAGAAAGACTGCAAGTTCAAGCTAGCTCGGGCAACTTAGCGACTCAGCGAGACCCCTGTCTCCCACGACAGAAAGGCGCTGGAGCTGTAGCTCAGAGAGAAGGGCCTGGGTTCGATCCACCGTACAAAATAAATAATTGAAAAATTCATCAAAAAGCTAGAACATGAAGTAACCTAATGGCAATTAAGTTAACTAAAAATAAGACCCGACCGAAAAGCTAAAGGGAAACCAGCATTACCCACTGGAGTTGACGAGAGGCACCCATGTTCTTCCTCTTCGTGCTCCCAGAGTGCTGAGTTCCAGGCCTGCACCCTGGGGCCGGAGAGCTCTTTACAGAGACCATCGGAGGCCTTTGTCACCTAAGGTTCACCACTGAAACTCAAGGAGATGCAGCAGTCAGCCTAGGGTTGCACAGCTGTCCACCAGCAGAGTCCAGAATCTAACTGAGCTCTTCTTTGTTTCTGTTCTGCAGAGCTACAGACAGACCCCTGGGCCTTCCACACTGCAGCGAACGCTCTTCCAGGAAGCCTTGCCACAGTTCCTAACAAAGCCCCTCAGGACTGGAGGAACGGCTCAGCAGCTCAAGGTGCTTGACTAGCAAGTGCTAAGGCAAGTGCTAAATACCCAAGTTTGATTCCTCAGCACCATGTAAGCCAGGTATGGCGGCACACACCCATAATCCCAGAACTTTGGAGGCTGAGGCAGGAGGACTGCTGTGCGTCCGAGGCCAGCCTGGGCTCCATAGTGAGCTCAGGACCAGCCTGGGCTACAGAGTGAGACCCTGTCTCAAAAAAACAAACAAACAAAGCCCTTCTCACAGGTCACTCTGCACCCCTACCAGCACCTTTATTTTTGTACATAGGTAGAAACAGAAGTTGCCTGCTTATTGTGTCAAATTATAATGTATATCCTTCATGCCCTTCTAAAGAAGGGAGGGAAGGATGAGAGCGGGGCTGCAGTGGGCCCCCTTTCAAAACATCCTTCTCTGTGGTGGTGCAACAAGGAAAAGTCCCGTGGTAGGGAGGTGGGAAGAAATGCCGAGATTTGGACCACTTGCTGCCTAACCCTATGGTATTCAGTCTCCAGGCCGGAAAAGGGCGCCCGTACAAGACTGGTCAGTCACTCCAGGACAGGCATTGCCTTGGATTACACAAACAGACGTGCAACAAAACCAAATCCAAAGCTGCATTTTCTGACGTTTTAGTATTATCAGAACACCGCATTAATGATTTTTTAAAATGCACCAAAAATATTTTAAGCTTTATATTGATGTTACTCTGTGAGTCAAAAAGACTTTACACTTCTTTGAGAAGACAGAGCAAAATGAACATAATTATGTCTCCCTGAACTAAAGTGCATCATGGCAGACCACATGAACTCTAGCAGCAATCCAAGAGCGAGTCTGTGCAAACCCCAAACACACAGGGCCAGGGACGTGCCCTGCGTCAGACGGGGACTGTCCTCAGCTGTCACGTGCTGTCAGGCCCGAACCTCCAGGTGGTTGCCCAGCAACCGTGCCCCGACATTCTAGGTCTGGCTTTGGGTTTGCAGCTGAGCGCTCCTTTGTCCCTGCCCTTGAGCCTGCACTGTCCCTGTCATCATTACTAGGCCATGGGGTCTTATCCTGGCACCCCTGCACCCCTCTATGACCAGACAGCTGTCACAGACACAGTGTGCCGGCACTAACAATGGTGTTCTTTCCCACTTTCTCCCCAAATTACTAGTATGGATCTGCGGTACGTAACCATGGCATTCAACCTGGGAAACTGGTGTGCGCGCACACTGCCACTCTTCCTTCTTCTCCCTATCTTTGTCCCGGACCCTGTCCCTGACCATTTTCTACTTCCCGCAGCGAGCGGAGGGACAGGGCTTCGGGGTGTCACTGACATGGCGGGAACTGGAGGCAGGAAGGAACTATGGATGACAGCATGGACGACAGCACTCTTTCTCGCACCCATGAGTAAACAGAACGCAGAACTATCCAAACCTTAAACAGCACCGTAATTCTTAAAGCTGGCTTCATGGTCACCGTCCACTTTTTACGCTTTGCTGAATTTCAGAATGTATGCATAGATTGAAGCATAGACAATGTAGGCTTCCAACCGAAACGCTGACCTTAGCTCACTGCAATGCCTAGTCGTATCACTGTGTCATCAACCAACCAACGTCCAAAGTCAACACACAGTGATGTCATCTCTGCCCAGAGTGACTGCTGGGTCCTTGGAAGTGGACGGGGATCCTGGGTTCTGGGCCTACCCGGACAGCCCAACAGATCCACTCTGGAACATTCCTCAGGGGCAGGGGTATCAGCAGCTCGGAGGCTTGGAGCAGGGAAAGAGCCTTTTCAAACGCATCTGGCTGATACTTGCACTTTATAGGGAGAAGCCAGGGTAGGATTCAGTTCTTAAAGCCTCCACAGTGGGGAAGACCCCCTGGTGCCCAAGCCCAGCGTCTAGAACACAAGGGAAGAGAGATGCCTCTTTTGAGAAGACTCCATTCACAGCCCCACAGAGCCTGGGTCTCTGGCAACACTCTGCCCCCGAGTCAGATGACCAATGCACACAGGTGGCAGGCAGCAGCAGGAGAGGACCACTCTGCGAGCAGGCGTTGTGACTTGGGGTCAGATTCACCGAGGTTAGGCATCTTCCCGTGACATCAGGGCACTGTGTGCACAGAAATCAACGCGGCTCTCACATGGCGAGGGCTGCCGACATGCCACCTCCACTACAGCCAAGAGGCGCTTTATTTCTACAGCAATAATGTGAGTATCATCCAAACTCCCGAGATGGCATGTCTGCAAACTACAGAATCAGAATCGCCAGGACGCCCCCACCCGGAACGACCAGTTAACACTCGGAGTCTACACGTAGGGAACCCAGAACTCCCAACAGACTGGATGCCAACCTTAACACTTCACGATGGCACAAAAGTGGCACCTGTTCAGTAGAAACTGTGCCTCGAGCCGTGAACTTTGACTTTCCCCCCAGGCTAGTGAGTTACTACGATGCTGTGTCCAAGTGTGATGGATGTGAGTGTTCTGAGCACGCCCGGCAATGCTGGGTGCTGGGGTTCAGATCTCGAATATCCCCAAAGGGGATTCAATCACAGGGGTTCAACCCACTGATCTCCTGGGCTGCTAGGAGGCGGGGCATGGCCTGATGGGGTGGATCACTGGGACACGACCTGGAAAGACACAACTCCCTCAGGAGCCCCTCCCACCACATTCTGCTTCCCGTGGCAACGCCACGGACAGCTCTTCTCCAGACAGGCCTCTGCCAAAGATCCCCGCTGACCATGACGGGGCTGAGACCTCCCAGAACTGTGAGTTAACATAAACCTTTCCTGCCCTAGGTTGCAGATGTCAGGTATTATGTCCCAGGAGTGACAACGTCACTAAGACACTAAACTGGGAAATGGTGCGTGGCAGATTAGGAGAATTAAATGTAATTTTGACTCAATGGTATTTCCACCTTACAGTGGGTTTACCAGGATGTCGCCTGTTGTGAACTGAGGAGCATCTCTGCTTGTGTGTGCATACGTGTGCACACTGCTTCGAAGATGCGCACATGGCCAATAAGCTTACTAAAAGCACAGTGCTCATATATATTCAAATGTTAAAGATATGATGGTGTGCGCGTGGGACATCATGCAGGTCAAAACGGACAAATGTTGCTTCACACCTGTCTTAGTTACTTTTTCATTCCTATGACTCAATACCCGACATCCACAAATTATAGGAGGAAAAGTTCATTTTGGCTCACGGTTTCAGAAGGTCACAGTCCACTCAAGGGCGCCGGCAGCAATGGAAGTACACGGCACAGGTAGTGGTGGAGGCAGCTTCTCACGACATCACACACAGGAAGCCAAGTCAAGGCAAGGCGAGTCTAGTCTCATAAGGGAGGGAGGAAGCCACTTAGAGGTCCCTCCATGAATCTTACTGTAACCTATTTATAAACGTCAGCTTCACTGTGTCTTGTATTTACACTACAGAAGTTAGAAGCTGGCAAGCTGCCAACACTCCTCTAGCTCTGGGGGCACCTGTTACCTGTTCACAGCCCAGCAGGTGCTTCACGCTGTCATCGGCGTACAGCTCTACTGCTAAGTCCCTCCCAGGTCACAGAGATGCAACAGTGGAAAGCAGACTCAGACACAACAAAGCAGTGTAACAACCACATGCAAGGTGTGCAAGCCCACCAGCTCCTTCATGGAGGGTAGGGGCGCTGAGAAAATTCAGAAAGATGTCTGTAAATCCACAGCAATTTTTCTGAGGTATGACATGCTAAGATGCTAGGCATTCTGAGCTTTAGAAGAACGTATGTGTCTTTACGGCTCAAGTGTCTTAACACCGGAAACCTTCTCTGCGTGGCTCCAGAACACACCTCTGCGTGTGCACAGAAAACACGTGTGAGTGAAACCACAACAACAAGGTAGCACCGCGTCAGCCTGGAGGTGGTGCAGGTGGTCGTTTTAACTTTCCCATAGATTCAAAATTTTTCAAAATAACAAGCTAGGAGGAAAACATACAGTTTGTGAACGAGTAAGAGAAATATTAAATGGGCATACAAACCAAATAACTGATCCCTAGGTGTGTGACACTCAGCATGACAATAAGACCCCGGTACAAAGGTAAGTTCCAGAACATGACTCCACTTGGTACCACCAGCAACAAAGGGTTAGAACAGTAACAGCAGTGTTTGTTGGGTGTCACCACGGACCACGGGCCACGAGCTCACATTTTCAGTGGGTTAAGAACAAAGCCCAAGGACACAGGCGCTCAACCATTTTCAAGTAGGTCACAAGCAGAGATTTCTATTCATCCTTCTGCTGAAAAATGCTTCCGGTCCACTCCTCTCAGTACAAAGCCAGGCGCTACGTGTCACGGTGTACTCACTCTAGAAACCGGAGCCACTCGGCATGGCAGTCAAGGCCTAGCTGCTCCCGGAGCTGCGTCAGGTGCCGGTAATTTTCTGCGACAAACGGAGAGTGGAAACGGCTCACAGCCTTTGTGCTGAAAGAAGGGGAGAAAGACAAGCAAGAAGTCAAGGCCGTGTGCATCGGCAACCTGCCCCTCCAGACAAGCGAAGGGCCCCTGACTACGCGCCGGTGGACCTTGGCGGTGAATCGCTGTGAACACAAGCTCTTCCTGAACTGTGCTCTGAGCTGCCAGGCCTAAATAGGACTTTGTTCAGGAGGCTTTTTAAATGCATTTCCGGTGGTATCCGTGTGGCAGCGTCAGAGTTTACAATGTTTACTTCACAGGCAAGGCTTTCTGTTCTTCAAATTCTACCAATGAAAACGCCTGCTTTAAAATATGTCCAAAGCAAATTCTCAAAATAAGACACAACAACAAAGCTGGAAGGTACGCACATCAGGGCAGGTCACTTTTGGGTACTTTCTACTTGTCTGTACGACTGGCAGATCTCAGTGGAAAAGAAAAACAGAGAAGATCACAAAAAGCAGCGGAGCGTGACTCCAGCAGGCGTTGGGGAAGAGTGGCTCCTCGGGCAGCAGGTGGCCCCAGCGCCATCTCTGTGGGCCCTGGCGAGTCCCAGAGCGCAGGGGAGGGCGTCCCCAGGCCGCAAATCCAGGCCAAGGCCCTCGTCTCAGCCACAGGCTGGCTTTTGTGGCTTCGGACACACAGACTGTCTCTTTCTTTCATTTATTTTTGTGGCATGAGAGGCTGAAACCAAGCCCTTCACTCAGCCCCCTTTTAACTAAAACAAAATTATTTTTGAGACAAGGTCTCACCAAGTTGCTGAACTGCTCCTGCTGGACTTGAACCCACGATCCTCCTCCCTCTGCCACCCAGAGTGCTGAGATTACAGGCCTGCACCACTACGTTGGGCAAATGGACTTTCTCTGATGTGACTTTCTTCAACAGACTAGGACTGTCACAGATGCTGCAGAGAGGGGCACGTGGAAGGCCTGGGCAAGTCCCCGGGCTCCTGGTGTGCCGATGCCCTGAGGGGAAGGCCCCGCGTGCTCCGATCTCTGCACCTACTCGGGCACTACTCCATCACGGGGATCTTCAATGGCAAGTTTCTTACAGGCTGGGCCTGTCACACTTAAACTCTGACCAATGGCAGCCTAGGCCTGTTGGCCAGTGACGGAAACACAGGGGAACACGGCAGCAAGCTCCCCAGTCCCCCTTTGTCCATTCCACCCACAGCAGTGAGCGGGCAAAATGTGCCTCGACCCCTGTACAAATGCACCTATTACAGTTTCCTTTCCTGGCAAAATCCATTTATTAGGACACTTGGGGAGACTAACAGGGTCATTAGTGACATCCCTTCACCGGGAACATGCCTGGTTATTAGCAGCAGTACAGGGCAGGGTGGACAAAGGAAGGCAGCTGCCAAGGTCAAAAACTCCCCCAACGTCAACCACCCCTACAAGCCCCAGACCCCAGGAGACTGTGGCAACGCCACAGAAACCAAGGCCTGTGCTGCCAGCGTGTGTCGCTATGGCAATGGATAATAAACAGTGTTCTTTTTAAATTAAAATAATTAATAATCACTCATGGGGCATGTCAGAATTTCCCTTCATCTTTATTAGAGCTCCTTCCCAGCATCACTGGCGACTTGTCATGGAAAGTGCGACTTCCAGCCCACGATCACACAAACTTATTAACAGCACTAACCAACACCCCACAAGGGCTCCTGGAGAGGCTGCTTCTCTAGTGCTACTTCCTTATTTATCTTCTAATTTTATTTCTTTTCTTCTTTTGGTACTGGGGATCGCACCCAGGGCCTTCACACTGAGCTGTACGCCCAGCCGTGTTTCAGTTTTCATGCTGAGACAGGCTCTCGCCAAGCTGCTAAGGTGCCCAAGCTAGGCTGGAGCTTCAGCGACTCCAGGCTGGGCCCGAGCGCCGCTTCCCTGACTGGGCCTACTGACACGCGTGCCCAGAGGGGAGCGCAGAGGGCCGGGCTGCGGTTCCCCGATTCCGCTCTCCCCTCACTTCACCAGCTCGTGGTGTAAGTCACTAAAGGAACACGGAAGAACTTGTGAAGCCACATTCCAGGGAAAGCATCAGGAACAAAGACGTGCAAAGTTCACTGAGGTAGAAAATGAAATTTGGCTTCTTCACGGAAATGTCAGCCAACACTCTCATTAAGAGCTGCGGGCAACCAAATTAATCTCACAATTGCAGGCTCCGAGACCTTTTTTCCTTGTGTACTCGGAACTGTAAGGGTAAAACAGTAATTTACAAAACAGAAAACAAATGTGTAAAAATAAGCAGCCCTTTTGCAAAGTATCTTTAAATCAATGATAAAATACCAAAAAAGAATTATCATAGGTTAAAATTTCCATGAGGAAATAAAAAATGGACAACTGCTTTTATGTAAAAAATATGGCTATTTTCTGCCCAGTGGCACCTAGTGTAGATGTATTACAATTCATGTTAGAAGGCAGAAATTCTTTCTCACACCTACCTGCTAACTTTAACCCAATCAGCTGGCACAGAAGAAACGGCAGAGTTCTTGACTTCAATCAGAAACTAGAATAAACACAAGTGAACAACCAGTTAGACGTGTAAGGGAAGAGCCATCATATTTCCTAAGGCGCCTCATGACGCGGGTAACAGTTCACTAAGTATCCTGAGCATTCACCATAGATCCAGTGCTGTGCTTGGAGGGGCTGACTGACACGGGCTGGTACAGCAAGGGTGATTAGTAACAGAAAGGTCCAATTTGCATTAAGCAAGAAAGTTTGTATTGAAGGTTATAGCTGGGGTTTTGATGTTTATAATTTCAGCTGTACATCAGTGAATGATATTTTTCATTAACAGCCTCTTTATTAATATCTATGCATTTTAAGAATGGATAATTCAAATTAAATTTACAACTGCATAACATTTTAAAATATTTAATTACCAGGCGTTACACTGGTGTGAGATATGGTCCTCCTTATATTCTGAACAGAAAGGTATTTTTGTAAGTGTTCATACAGGGACCCTAGATCTCGCACCCTTGGCAGTCCCAGCTACACCGCATAGGCACCTGCGCTCACCTACCTTGAGTCTAAACCTCAAGGTCCCAAACCAACTAGACAGAAAATATCCTCCAAAGGAGTGAGCAGGGGCCTGCTTCCCCCCGGAGTAGGTCAACTCGGCCCACTTTCCTTGTGAAACAACAGCCTCAGAGGAAGAAAACAATTTTCCTTCAAAGACTCTGTGACTCTTCCGAGTGCCACCTGGCCCACTCAGTGTGGACACCTGGGCGCCTGCCACCTGTGCATTTTTCTCTCTCACTCTGAAAATCTTCTACTCTGCACTAAGCTCCACCCATGCTCTGTGTTAGGGGTCCTCAACCCCTAAGCCAGGGACTGGGATGGTCAGTGGTCCCGAAGGACTGGGCTGCTGGGACAGGTGAGAGGCTGTCAGCAACGGAACATCTTTGGAAGAGTGTGGACCAAAATTATTCAACTTGTTCAGATCAAACAACTCACAATACAGCTAAGTGCAGAGGCAGCTCATATGTCCACCCACAGATAACGAAAATGTGCTACGGACACACCGTGGTGTACTACTCAGGCATAAAGAAGGATAGAGGTGAGTCATTTATAAGAAAACAAATGGATCTTGAGACTACAATGCTAAGTAAAGTAAACCAGACACAAGAGGCTAAATACTACATGGTATCTATGATATGAGAAACCCACGACGTAAGTAACATAAGGAGCAAGGTGGGCTGGGGCGCAGAGCACCTGCGTAGAAAGTTCAACTCTCGGGCTGGAGGAATGGCTCAGCGGTTTAAAGTGCTTGCTAAGCAAGCGCTAAGTCAAGTGCTAAGTACCCAAGTTCGATTCCCCAGCACCACATAAGCTGGGCGTGGTGGTGCACGTCTGTAATCCCAGCACTCGTGAGGCTGAGGCAGGAGGATTGTCGTGAATCCAAGGCCAGTCTGGGCTCCACAGTGGGTTCAGGACCAGCCTGGACTACAGAGTGAGACCCTGTCTCAAAAAAAAAAAAAGAAAGAAAGAAAGAAAGAAAGAAAGAAAGAAAGAAAGAAAGAAAGTTCAGCTCTCCAGAACCACGAAAGCCTGGCGCTGTGGTGCAGCCTGCAATCCCAGTACTCAGGAGGCTGAGCAAGGAGGACTGCTGTGAGTTTGAGGACAGCCTGGAATATATAGTAAGTACAGGACCAGCCTGGGCTACAGAGCAAGACCCTGTCTCAAAAAACTAAACAAACAAAAAAACCCTAAAATAAATAAAAAATTTTTTTAAAAGAGCAAGGTAACGGAGAAAGGGTCAGAAACGAGAGGCAGGCTGTGTGGGGGCTAAGAAGAGGGGTGGGCAAGCGGGGTGAGGTCCCACGGAGATCCCAGTTCCCAAAAGAAACGCGATTACTAGGGTGGCAAACACATTTACAAATTAACAAGAGGCCCGTGCTCGGGGCTGCTCCTTCACCAGCAGGTGTGCATGTAGGCCGCCACTCCGGCAGGAAAGCCCAGGCCCCGGGGCCTTCCTTCCATGTCAGCCCCCAGCCCGAGTCCTCCACAGACATGCATTCCCAGCCTTTCCTGTCCACCACACCAGCCGCAGAACAGGGCAGTGTCTTTCAGGCTACTGTGCTTTTCAAGCAGTCTAAGAACGAGCAGACCGGCCTTTCAATTCGAAAAGAAAACAGAATGCCATAAAAAAAGCACCGGTCCCAGAAGCCACCGGAGGCCCGCAGGCCCCTTCCCGGCCCTGTCACCCTCACTGTTTCTAAGCAGCAAATCTGGGTCGTCTGCTTTCTCTTCTCTCACAAGGTCTCACACCTTCTCCCAGGAGCCGGTCCTGCCCCAGCTAAATGTCCCACGCTGCTACTGAGCCCGCGGCCAGCGGGAGCGGGGCTGGGGCACTGTGGGCAGTGGGAATGCCCAGCCCGCTCCAGACCGGCTTCTTGTCTTCTCCGTGCTACTCTCAACCTTCCCTCTTACCACAAGAAAAACATTCAACTTTTTAAAAAATCTTGAATAAACTGTGTTTCCTAACTGGCTATTTTAACAGTTTCTCAAATTCCCACAGCTGCAATCTTTGTGTTTAAATACACGATACACCAGCATCACGCTTCAAGAGCCTGAAGGTCACTGGAAGGACAGCCACATTGACAAGGCATTAAACAGCGCTTCTCCTGCTACCGTGCCCAAGGCTCTGAGCTCAGTCCCGCAATGGCCAGTGTCACAAAAACAAACAAATGAAAACCCCCCACAATCTTATGAAAGACCCACAAAAGGCAAGGTGCCAGCAATATGGCTTTGTTTCCGTGTGGGGGCCGAGGGGTGCTGGGGACCAAGCTCAGGACCTTCACACGTGGTTATATCCTCACTTCATTTCTTTTTTTTTTTTTTTTCAGTTTTAATTTTAGACAGAATATCACTGAGTTGCTAAATGGCCCAGAACGGGTTCAAACTTGGAACCCATCTGCCTCAGCCTCCCAGATGCCAAGGTTACAGGCCGGCACCGCAGGCTTGTTTCATTTTCTTTCAGTGGTTCTGCTCCTAACTCCAGGAGAAAGCGTTGCGCACTGTGACTTGGTCACTGCGGTACCCAGTCCCACCGGAGTCTGCCTGTTTCACCCACCCTGTGTGCGTCAGGAATCGAAGGCCAGTTTCCTTCCTGCGCACTCGGGAGAATCCTCTCACCTCCTACACAGTCCTCCAGGGTTCCTGCAGTGTCATTCCAACAGGTGGCACAGGAACATGGGACATTTCTTTGCATAAACTCACCACGACACTAGCAACCCATTCCCATTTACGTATTACGGACAGGTTATTTACAACACACTCCCAAAGAGCTAAACAGAAACCTCAAAACCCGCCAGGGCCTAGCGTATGGTATCCCGGAGCCAGGTAGGCCCACGCGAAGGGGCAGGGCTTACCTCCTGGCCCGACACGGTCACATACTGCGCACGGGGGCTTCCCAGGACGCCTCGGATCTCCTGCAAATGCGCTTGAATCTTGTTGGTAACATCCTGAATTTCATCCTTCCTCTTTCTTATTAAAGGGAAGTCAGAGAGGTCTTTAAATAATTCAGTTTTATCCCCGATTCTAAAATACAAAGAAAAAAAAACACGTTTTGGGTGATATTAATAAGAGCAGGTGTCAGTCCCCTTGCACAGAATGATGAGGAGCCTGGGGAGGGGCACCAGAGATTGTGTCTAACCCCGACTCCGCCACGACACATCCATGGGATGTGCATGACTTCTGCGGGTGGACGAAATTACACTAGGGTCATTTTCACTCTGCAGCTTCTTATGTCAATACGAAGAGACCAAATTAAATGTCATTTTCCTATTCAGGAAAGACATCAATTTTTTTTTTTTTTTTTTTTT
>PVKB01006830.1:0-50719 GCA_004027205.1 Ctenodactylus gundi
GGAGTTCGGGGAAGGGATAAGGAGGGGGTGGGTGGGTCAAAAATGGGAAGGGATTGTAAAGTTGATATGATATATATGTGCACATAATACCCAAATTCATTGTAAACACTATGTATTGCATATGTATATTAATAGAAATAGTGGGAAAAATAAAGCTCCTTTTTAACTTAAATACAATGTTACAGAAAAGTGTCCAGTGTTCTTCCCATGTACTTTTAATAGATTTAATTACTAATAGCACTTACTAAAAATTTAATTGCTAATAATTTTAATAGATTTAATTACTTATGTCATAGACTGCAATAGGTTTAAAGGCTGGTGTTTCTAAGTTTAGACACAATCTACCTGGTAGCCTTATGGTTATTCCTGAAGTCTCTGCCCAGGGCTCACCATGGGAGGGAAGCGAGAGCTTACTGAGTGCTGTGGAGTATACAAAGGTCAGATTCTGTGAAGTCATCAGGGTCTAAGTGTGAGGAAAGAGCTTGGGCAAAGCACACTTGTGCTGTCTTCTCATTGCTATGAGATTATCATTGTTATACCCGGGGATGTGGCTTAGAGGCAAAGCACTCAGCACCTGAAAGTCCTTGGGTTCTATCCCCAGTACCTCAAAAACCAAAATCAAATGAAATTATCATGTGATTATGACACTTGACAAACAGAAGAGCTTTTCTTCTGTGATGGTTTGTCTAAAATATCAGAAGGGATATGGGATGTCTTGGAAAGGTACCAGTGTACCTTACCCCTACTTGTTGAGAGCCCACATCACCTATCCATCACTGGTAGCCTTGGGTTTCCTCACCCACATTATATGAGCCCAGATCCCAGCTCCTCTCAATGGAGCCAACTCCAATTTTTCTCTTCCATGCCCTTTGTCTTCTCTTCTCTCCTCTCATGCCTCGTACAACCTGGTCATACCCCAACATGTGGTTGCTCTCTGGAGTCTATTCCTCCAGGGCCAGCAGTTTCAGGTGGGATTCACAAAGAGGGTAAATAGGCCTGACACTGATGCCACAAATTGCTACCCAGTTCAAGTCACTTAACCTCAGAAAACCTGGGTGTCCTCAAATAAGCTGTGAATGAAAATGTGTCACAGCACCACTTCATATAGTTAGGAACCTGATGGGATAACACAAAGACTAAAATAAATCTCTTCTTCCCTTTAAAGCCACACCAAGTAAGAGAGACTCCACTAGTCCACTTGTAGGCCACGGACTCAGTTAGTGTAGAATGGTGGTTTTCAGAGAAACTGGATCCTCTTAGGATTATATTTGTAGATCAAGGCCAATGAGCTAAGCTCAAGATCAAGGTTCACAAGCAGCAATCAGGCATCCTTCCAGGAAACACCGCTGCATCACTTATGCAGGTGTTTGGCCACGCATCATAGAAAACTTGGTGTCTTTCCCTGAAGAGCAGCCATCTTGCAGAGGCTCCACATCATGTAATGGCAGAAGTGACTTGGCACAAGGATTCAGTTGAGGAGTATGGGCGGAATTCTTATGTTTCATTCTTTGATCTCCCCCTATGGAGAGTCAATTTACAACATAAAAAATCTGTTCATTCAGTTGTTATTTTTGAAAGTGTGTTTAGAAACAATGCTGAGAGTGGTCACATGGCTGGATTCTGGAGGATGAGATGATTAATAGAACATGTTCCTGAGGAGAGAGAAAGAGGGAGATACAAAACACACCATGTGCTGTCAAAATTAAGACCCATTTACAAAGAGATATTTGGTAGAAGAACAAAATAATTCTACCAAAGGCACTGAATGGAAGAGGGCTCAGGGAGGCCTTCGAAGATGGAGTCACGTTTTGAGCTACCTTCCAAGTGGTGAGCTGGAGTTCACATGGGAGGAGGGTGGATGACTTTCCAGGAAGTCAAAAGAGCAAGAATGGGGATGAGTAATCAACGACTTAGCAGATCATAGCTTCAGGAATTGTACTGGTAATTATTCTTTTAGGATAAGCTCATTCTACAGTATTAAGGAGATAACTTAATGAGCATGGGTTAGATTCTCTGAGGTTTGCACTCACACTCCTTCTCCTGTTAGTTGTCCATCCATTGACTAAATAGCCCTAAATTTTCTGAACTCTGGCTGTGGTCTTGAGATAGGGAGAAGACCCCAGCCTCACATTATGTGATATTTTAGGGAAGAGCATATCTGCTGTGGCTTGAAGGTGTCCCACAGCCTTCATGTGCTGAAACTTAATTCCCATAGCCAAATGTTAACAGCCCTTAGATGTGGGGCCTTTGGGAAGTAGTTGGCACTAGGTGAGGTTGTGTGGATGGAACTGGGAGGCAGCATTGGTGACATTACAAGGATATGCAGAGAGACTTGAGTTAAGATGCTCACTCTGTCTCATTTTACCATGGGGTGCCCTCCACCATGGTAAGAAACTGCAAGAAGCCCCTCACGAGACACCAAGCAGTTGCTAGCCCCATGGTTTTGGGCTTCCCAGCCTCCAGAATTGTGAGCCAAATGCATTTTTATTCTTAATAAAATACCAGGCCTGCGGTTTTCTTTTTTTGTTACAATAACAGAAAACAGACTGAGATAATGTTTAAAGTAGAGGCTCTGTAAACACTGGTAGTTCTCTCTTTTTTCCAAACCAGAGGGAAAAAGTGGGTCCCGAACATTGAACATGCTTCATGAAGAGCTTGGGGAAATCAGGTTATCAATTTAAAATTCACGTAGCTGTTGCTTTATTACTTTTTACATTTTAATTATTTATTTATTTTTATGTAGTACTGGGGATGAAACTCAGCACTAACTTGCATCCTGGGCCATTTTTTGTTTTTATTTTAAGACAGGGTCTCACAAGGCTGCTGAGCTGTCCAGGCTGGGCTCAGGCTTGCATTCCTCCTGCCTCAGCCCCCGAGAGTGCTGAGATTGCAGGCTTCCACCTCCAGGCTTGGCTGAGGAGCTTTAAATTAACCATAATACTTAAAGTAATAAATTATTATATATCTAAATAAACAATTATATGCATCTTTGCATATTGCTTGACACCTAGTGACGTACAAGAGAAATCTTCTACTGACCTGTACTAAAAGAACCCTAGCACAGACAAATATTTTAATTGGGAGTAGAGAGTAAACATCATTATTATAACGCTGCTGCTAGAACATTGATGCGTGACTCAAAGGGGAGCTAAGAAATTATGAAGGCTGGCAGGACTTAAAGGAGGCGGGCCAGGAGAGGGCCGTGCAATCCTGGTGTTAAGGCCCAGCTCAGCTCACAGTCTATGAGGCGGTAATCATCAGAACAGAGAGGAGGCCCGCATCTGCTCAGCCATCACACTGACTCCAGGAGCACTTAGCTCAGCTCTGCCTTCAGAGCCTCCTGGGGGTTAGACCAAGGACCAAGTATGAGTCCTGGAGCCCAGAAGTGACATCATCGGACTACACCATAATGTCATCATAAAGTTATCACATTATATCACTATCACATCCACCACACCTGCAAAATACAGGTGCACCACTGACTTGCAAGTGCTGCTGCAGGTGGCACATGGAGTGAGACCATCATAAACTGTTCAACTGAACAAGGCTTGGTCATAACCGGTGGTATTTAAGGACTCCCTGAAGCTCTGCTTCCTATCCCACAGTCCACTGGGGTGCCGCTGGGGTGGGGCAGGGGTCTCAGCACCTGTGGAACACGCCAGGGGAATATTCTCTGCTGTGTTCCATGATGCAGAGTCTCAAAAAAGAAAAGGATGTATCAGTACTGCTAGCGCTGATACTGGATCCAGAAGCAACCAACTACCACCTGCGTGCAGCTCAGGTGAGCAGTGTATCTGGCCTCTTCAGCCACGGCTGGCACTCAGGCACACTACCAGGCGCTTAGTGAACATTTATCCTACCATGTGCTGAGAGTTATGGAGAAGTTAGTGCTTTGACAAACAAGGTGTTTGCAGCCAGCTGATGCATGTGTATGCCAGGTACCGATCAGGGAGCATTGCCTTCTGGAAGTCAGTGGGTTTTGCTGCAGTCTGCAAACTTTCTCCAAGTTCTTCTTGTTTATTCCCGGGACCAGAGGGGGGCGTAATTTGCCTCAAGGAGTTCGCATTGGGTGGGAGGCAAAAGAGAGTACTAAAAATATGTTGGTAGAGTGGGGCCAGTGGTGCAGGCCCACAAGTCCTAGCACTCTGGGAGGCTGAGGCAGGAGGCCAAGTTGGAGTCCAGCCTGGACAACTCAGCAACTTAGAGAAACCTTGTCTCAAATCAAAAATCAAAAATGGGCTGAGGGTGGATTTTAGTGCCAAGGCCCTGGGTCACATCTCCAATTAAGTGAAAAAAAAAAAAAGCCTTTTAGCAAATGGCCTGTTTCCTGGTGAAGTCTAAAACCACAGAAAGACAGAGAAAGGGCATGTCCTCGTCTTAACTTAGGGGCCTGGGGAAGCCTCATGGAAGAGAACCGAGACCTGGGGACAGGGGAGGACCTCAGGAAGCAGAAGTCACAGAAACATGCATTCAAGGTCAGAAGGAAAAAGGGACCTTGCTGGCGGAGGACACAGAGGATGGGAACAGGGTGGGAACAGTCAGGAGGCTTCAGGAAGGGAGGCCTGGAGTGACCACAGCATGGAGGAAAGGAAAGGGGGAGGTAGGGGCAGGCAACAGCTGGCCGGGAGGTTTGGACTGGAATGCAAAAGGCTTGGTGCCACACTAAGCCAGGCAGACAACTCTACGCCGACTGTGAAATTGTGGGCTACCTAAAGGACTTGATCAACTCCTGCACAAGATCAAATGCATGCGGTCTGGAACGCAGATTGGCGTAAGTGTCGAGTACAGGCTGCCATGGTCAGGGAAGCAGTTGAGCTGGAGGCTGTCAGATTCCCTCAGCAGTTGCAGGAAAACATCCCAGGCCCGAGCAGGAGGGCGAGGACAGTCGCTGCTGTCCTTGTGCACAAGCACTCTATGCTGCTACAAAATCCGCACTTGAATATGGTATAAAGAATGAACAAAGGGATAAATTCTTCTCTGTCCATTTCAGTTGGAACTGATGGCCCTCCCTGCAGAGCGTCTTGTTGTGTCACAACACACAGATAGTTGTTGCTTTTATTTTTCTGTTCTTCTGTGTTCCGTGAGATCTAGCCATGTTGTGTGTAAAGATCAGCCTGTGTCTGTCCACCCTCCCCCCCATAGAGTGCCCATACCTATTGAACATTTAGGAAATATTCATGAAGTGTGTAATTAATATGGCATATATGTCTTGTACAAATTTCATCCCTTTTCCTTTTTCTCCTCAAGGAACTTGCAAGAAGATCTGCCTTTTACGGTGGGCTTCGCGGTTTTTCATTTCCTGAGGGAGTCTGTGCGGTAATTTCCCTGACTTCCGGCCACACCCCTCCAGTGTCCTGGGGCAGCAACTACCATCTTCTCCAGAAGGGACACATGTGCTCGGGTTCCTTCGCCCCTTGCATCTTGTTTCTGCGGGTGCATTTCTTCTTCCTTAGCAAAGCCCACTGAAACTTTACCTAACGCCTCACCTTTTCCATTAGAATCCCTCAGCTGACATGGCTGTGCCCTGGGGCCTGCACTCCTGTCCAGCCAACCCCGCAAGCGTGAGGTGATGGTGGCTGCTTGCCACCCCTGTTCCTTTCTCCTTCTAATCGTGGGCTCCAAATTACCACATGCACATGTTTCCAACTTCACTCTAAAAATCACTTGTCCTAAGCAAAGCGCCTACATATAAAGCAATGCTACCTGCTGCTGAGATCTCCGAGCGGAGACTACAGAGAGCACACCGCAGAGCCACTTTACCTTTGGTCTATTACAGAGTTTTATAGAGTTGAGTGTTCTCTCTCATCTTTGAGGTTAATATTTAAATTTGCATAATTTGAAATAGAAAGGATTTTCAGATCATTGTATACACTGACATTTTAAAATAGAACCTTCATATGGCTGCCTTAAATGTACCTGGTGGGACCTATGTGCCACGGTGATGTAAGCCTCTGCCATCTTTCATTTTTGCAAACATAAAGAAGTTCCTTTTTTACAGCTATAATATTATGTATTCTTGCTCTTTTCTTAGAAAAAGTATTTCTATTCCAGTTCCACCATGGCACTGTAGCTCACTGTAAAATATACTTATGGTGAAAACCTCTTACTAATTTCTCCATCCTTCAACAATGTAAATATGCTCATAAATTTAAAAAATTAATTCTTATAGTGATAAACCTTAAATGTCAAAAAATTTAATTAGAATTGTTATTACTTTTATTATTGAAAGGGACCCTTGGAGTGGTTGTGTCAAGTTGTTCAATTGGGGAAGGCCCAGGGAATAGCTTTCAGGTGTGTGTTGTTGACCTGAAGGCTAAGAAGTGGAGAGAGGTGCCTAACTGGCTGCTTGAACTGAGCGAATGAGGATAGAAGAAACATCGTGGCAGCCTTTTCCCAAAAAAGCATCAGCCCTGCCTTGAATCTCCTAGGCTTTCCTGGCTGCTTTGGTCTTCATTTGGTAGTGTTGTAGCGTGGATTAACACACGGCACTCACAGGCAGGGTGACCAAGAGTTTATTGTCCAGACAGACCAGCATGCTGGAACCTGGCCACCAAAGGAGCCTGGCTCTGAACAACTTGGGTAAGGGGTTTTTATACTCACAGTGTAGGGAAGCAAGAACAGGGAGTTTTCACAGAACAGAAGGGGCGTTCTGACAGAACAAAAGAGAAATGGGGTGTACGTTGTTTCTACATCAGGAGGTTTATGTATCTATCTAACGTCCAATCTATCGACCGTGGAGACTTCTGGATACAAGGAAACTTGCAATCTATCAGCCATGGTGACCTCTGTATGCACATATTGTGGTTGTTCCTGGCACAGGTGCAGGGTTAGGGCCAAAAGTTGATTTCCTCATGAGCTCAGGGAGAGGGGAGGGATAAGCAGAAGGAGGTGGCAAGCAGAACTAACTCCATTTTGACTATGTCTCTTTCAGTAGATCTCCAAAGCAGATGTGGGCCAGTCTAGGGTCTTTGCCTTGCTTTTTAGAACAGTTGTCTGCAGCAGGTTCCCCTCAGCTGTCCTGTAGTCTCAGATTGATGCCCTTCTGGCAAGAGCCTAAGTGACTACTGGACCCTCCAGCTCTTGCACATACACAGGGCTTGTTTAGACTTTTCCTCTCTCCAAACTTGTAAGCCTTCCAAATAAACTCCCTTGATCTCTATCAGTTCTGTTAACTCTGTCCCACTTAGAACCCTAACCAATACAAGACAAGCTTACTACACACACATACACACATATTACAAAATTTGATAAATATGGAGCATGATAGTATACTTTGCCATACAGGACAAATATTACCTGTTGCTAGAAGATAACAGCAGGCAACATGAGAGAACCATGGCAAAGCTAAGGCTTTGTTCTTTACATGCATTACAGGACATCACATAGTGATTTATCATAAAAATTTATTTTTGGTATGATAGCAGGAGACAACCCAGCTCCTTCCATGGAAACAAGTAACTAGAGCCCACCAGATGCAGATGATATATAACCCTGGGTTATGGTTTGTAATTTGGATCTTAAAAGTTCCTCAAAGGACTTGAGCTGAAAACTTGGCGCTAGGGTAGCACTACTGAGGTGGTGGAATCTTGTGGAGGTTGGGCTTAAGCGGAAGTACGTTGGGTCCCTGGGAGTGCACCCTGAGGGAGGTCACTGGCCCCTTCCTCTCTCTCTCTCTCTCTCTCTCTCTCTCTCTCATTGTACTTCCCAACCACCATGATGTGAGCAGCTTCGCCCACCGTTGGCCCCACCTTATGTTCTGCTTCACCATCCACCCACAAAAGGTAAAGTAAACTGACCATAGACGAGAACCTCTAACATCATAAGGCAAGACAAAATTTTCTTCCTTTTCAGTTGCTCTTCCCAGTTTGTTTGTTTGTTTTTAAAGATGGAAAGGTTCATTGTGTTGTTAGAATCATTTACTCCACAAGTTTTTGGAAAAGGCACAAAGGCACTTTATCATAGAAATTTCTACTTAAAGCTGCTCCTCTTCAAATTTAGAGGGTTAATCTATTAAAGTTAGAATGAATTATAAAGTGAAAATGCTTTTGATTTTAATATATCATTGTCAAAATAATACCTTAAGTATGAAAGTTTGTTTAAATAAAATAATCATATTACCTATTTGTATATAATATAAATATTGTGTTTTAGATATTTTCATCAAAACTTGAAGACTCAACTTACTCATTTTATGAAAGGTATCTATCATTTAGCCTCACTAGCAGAAACCAATCTTCATTACTAAATCTATTACAAATTTGATTTTTTTGTCAGAAAATGTGGTTTTATGTTTTCAATTCAAATAAACCTAGGATACCCATTCCTGAGAACCACGTCACATCTGAACTCAGGGTGTGCCCACACAGGGTGAAATAACTTACTGCTGTCATGCTTTTCCCTTCAGATAAAGAGAGTAAGATAAAGATAGAGATTTACTTTGGGTTTTCAGGCTTTAGCTTAAAAAAAAAAAAGCTCTGTTGATCTCTGTACTTCAAACCATGCGTTTGCTTGCATTTGGGGGTTTTGTCCTGAACATGTAAGTAAGGCAGGGGTAAGACTGTAAGGTAAGAAGTGGAATCTGTGTTAGGAGAGAAGAAAATTGCCTGTGGACAGGAGAGTGGGAAAGGAGAATCACCACGGCGTTGTGAGCACAGGTGCGTAGTCTCAGGCAGAACATCTTTTGGAAAGGCACAAGGGAAAGGTAGCCTGCAGGAACCGAGTTCTTTAAAAATGTCACTCCTGAGCCTTAGTATAGCCAGAGGTATACAGGTTCCCACTCCTGCTGGCTTGGAGGACAGCACCTATGTCTCAGTTACTTTCTTGTTGCTGGGACAGAATACCTGACATCCACAACTTCAGGAAGGAAAGATTTTTATTTTTGCCCACAGTTTTAGAAGGTTGCTACTCATTCATGGGCACGCAGCTGAAAATATTAGAACCGCATGGCGGGGTTGGAGCTGGATACAGAGGTCTTCATGGCATGGCAGTCAGTTTGGCAGAACCAGCGCATGCCTTAAGTATCAGCTTCTTCCAGCCAGGCCCCACCCCCCAACAGTACACAATATCCATAGGTACATGAGGCTTTGGGGGACACTCCAAATCCAAAGTATAGCAACCTATAATTGCTGGGACAGGACACAGGGGGCCAACAGTCTAACTCAGGGCATCAATATCAACTTTATTTTTGTTCCCACAGGATAACTGGACTTCTTATGAAGTAACTTGGGACATAATTTGTGGGCCTCAGGATCTGTCAGTCACATTTGAGGAATTCATCAGGATTCTTCTCAGCTGTTCGTGGTTCTACCCCTTACTTCCAATGAATAAAAAGCAGAATGAGGAAACGTAAAACACAAATTTAAAAAAGTAATAATCAATTGGCAGAAAAAAGGCAACTTGACTGATGCTCGTGACTTTAAGTACTTTGGAGTATCAGTTTCCTGCAATAAAAGACTGTAGTCCTTTTTTCTTGGTTCTAATGATAATTGTATTTAGTAATTTAAAAAGTCCCTGTTCATTCCAGTTGCTCAATGCTATGGTTTGGATCTGGACTGTCCCCCCCAGAGCCTCATGTGTTTGGAAGGTGGGTGGATTATAGGGTTGATTGGATCCTGTGGAGTAAGCTATCAGTTTCATGTGCTGTTAGGAGGAGGAGCCAGTTCGGAGAGGCAGATCACTGAGGGTGTCACCTGGAGGGCACATTCTTGTCCCAGCTTCCTCCCAACCTCTCTGTTGCCTGGCTACTGTGGATGAACAACTTTTCTCTGGACAGATTCTTTGCCATGGACTTCCACCACTGGCAGTCATCCCTGAATGGACTGAGACCATTCTGAGCTAAAATGAACCTTTCCTCCCTTGTTTGTGAAAGTCAGGTATAATCATCCAGAAAGGAATTGTCAAGCAGGAACCTAGTATGTTATTTATAAGGATAAAGAAAGTACTGTTGTGGCTCGTAATCTGGCCATCTTCCAAATAAGACACGAGACTTCGGGAGATACTCTCTATCCAAAAACTTTCCTATGGAAAGTGTCACTCAGGCTGGGGGCACAGCTCAGTGATTAGAGTGCTCGCCTAGCAAGTGCTAGGCCCTGAGTTTGATTCCTCAGCACCACATAAACTGAGCATGTGTACCTATAATCCCAGAACTCAGGAGGCAGAGGCAGGAGGATTGCCTTGGGTTTGATGCTATCCTGGGCTACATAGTGAGCTCATTACTGGCCTGGACTACAGAGTGAGACCCTGCCTCAAAAAAATAAAAAAAAAAGAAGAAGAAAGAAAGAAAGAAAAGAAAAGAAAAGAAAAGAAAAGAAAAGAAAAACTTATCCTTAAGCTAAGACCTGAATTGTTAGATTACTACAATTTAACTAAAAAAAGAATGCAAGAGGGCTTCTGGTCAAGATGGTGTCAGAGTAACACGTTGTACAATGTCTCCTCATGGACTCACTTAGAAGTTGAGAATAGAGTCAAAAATTGCCTGTCCAATGTACTTAGGACAGGGAAGAGCATCCAGCAATTGAAAGGAGGCCACATGAAGGTCAGAAGCTCCCAAAACACATCAGAAGCGGAGGTAAACAGCAGCACAGGAAGCAACCCTGGGTTCCTGTGAATGACTGGGATCTGGGAGCTGCAGCATTCAAAGAGTGAGGAAGGAAGGCCTCAACAACTGCAAAGAGACCACAGAAAGGTCAGAAATCCCAAAGACATATCAGAAGTGGAGGAAAGCAGCAGCTATCTGAACGTGGCCCTGAGCTGCCAGCATCTGCAGACGGAAGAAAGCCCAGAGATTGGAACCTCAGACTAAGATAAGTATGGATCCAGAAAAAGTGGGAACTGAAGGCAGCTGAGGCTGGAGTCTGATAGCTCCAGCCTCCAGAAACAAGTCTGTGGATAATATATACTGCAGACACACTGTGAGCTCCCCCTAGAAAATGCCTCCTGGAGCCTAGACCAGAAGCAGTGCCCAGCAGCCAAAACAGGCAATGATGCAAGCAGGAGCCATTTTTTTTAAGAGCCCGAGATGAACTGATTAGATTTAAAGAAAGCTCAGAAGAGAACATCAGGGCTTTTGGGGGTCACTCTTAAACAGTGGCTACGAAGAAACTGGCACAAGAGACAATTGTGGAGAGGAAAAGCCACTGACCCCCAGAATAGCTTGGGTGTAGAGGGAGCATCTCCAAGCACGGAGAGCCCTGCCCTGGGGGAGGGAAGCCAGAACAGGCAGGAGAGCTTTGCCGAGAGGGCCGGGGGTGAACAAGACACCTCAGAAGCCATCAGACTGTTAGGTCCACCCTCACTGCCTAATTCCGGCACAGAACTCAGAGGAATTGCCCCCTCCCCCTCCCCTCCACTATCATAGCTGTTCAAAGAAACCTCTCAGCTAGGCCTTTAAAGCGAATCCCTAAACAACAGAAACAGAGGAAGAAGCCAAGCAACAGGACATCCACAGAGATACCTGAGACCCCAGAAACTGGCCCTGAAATAGTGGGACTCATAGGGAAGGGAGTCAAAATGCAACAAATGAGTCAAATATCCAGTTCAAACAAGATGTCCTCAAAGAAATGCAAGCAATGATCAGCAGGCTTAAAGAGGAACTTACTAAACAAATAAGAGGTCCTCATGGATACAAAGCTCACCGAGCACATAGAAGCCACAAATAAAAAGTTGGCTGAGGTAAATAAGGAAATGCAAGATAATAAGGAACATTTTGATAGAGAAGTGGAAATTTTGAAAAGAAATCTAGCTGAAATTCAGGATACATTTGAAAGCAGGGAAAGTCAACTCGAACATTGTGAGAACAGAATTTCAGACCTTGAAGACAAGACTGAGGAAACAAATGCTGTAATTAGGTATGACTCCAAACTTAGAAATCAGCAAAGTAGGTGGATACAACAGCTGATAGATGATTTAAAGAGAACCGAGATTAGAATGGCAGAAGACAGTATCAAAGGTATAAAGAATTTATTCCCTGAAATCATACAAGAAAGTTTCCCAAATCCAGGAAAAGAAATTAATTTTCGGGTACAAGAAGCTTATAGAACACCAAATAACCTTAACCAGCAATGAGATTTGCCACAACACATCATAATCAAAGCCTCAGAAGTACAAAATAGAGAGTATTAAAAGCAATAAGAGAAAAACAGACATTTTACGAAGGCAAACCCATTTGAATTATCACAGATTTCTCAATGCAAACTTTAAAGGCCAGGAGACACTAAAGCAAAATCTGTGAAGTTTTAAAAGACAGCAAGTGTCAATTCAGATTGACAAAGAACATGGAAAAAAGGAAACATCTAAAAAGAAAGTGTAACAAAAAATAGATTGGTATTTGAATCATTTAATTGGTATTCTACTAGAACAGTACCAACTTTCTCACAAAATCTGTGAAGCTTCTCCTATAATTATTTTAATAGTATATTAGTTTGCAAATCATAATAATTGTATTTAATATGAGCAATTGGTATAAAATCTTTAAAATTTTGTATGCATGAATTTATGGATGGATAGGTAGATAAAATGATAAACCAAATCTGGCAAAATGTTAGTAATTAGTGAAATGTGAGTAAATAATTTATGAAAGTTAAAAAATTCTGCAATAACTGAGTATGCTATTATATCTATTGCTTATGTGTAATTTACTCTTGTGATTTAGACTTAAGCTCACTTAATGTAGCAATTCACTTATTCAGTCTTTGATGTAAGTTTTTCCTAAGAAAACTGATTGATGTAAAGATAACTTGAGTGTCTTTTGAATGTACAAACATTTACCTTTCAGCACTCAGCTAAGAAATTTGAAATTTAACTTCTTTTTTTTCTTTCTCACATTTTCTAGCCTTGTGAATTTCATTGTTATAGTTCTTTTTTAACGTGGACTGGTCATGTTAAAGAATCTCAACGAAGATATAGTAAGATATAGAAAAAGAACTTTTGTAAATCACTCCAGTATAGGGCTCTGCTGGACCCAGAGAAGAAGTATCAAGCCATGGCCACTGCAGCCCATTCTAGGGGTGGGAAGCTGAGCCAAAGAGTGGGAATTTGTGTAGTGAAGTGAGTCAGACACAGAAGAGTTAATATGTTAAATATTGCGTAGTTTCTCTGATATGGGAAACCCAGAATACAGACATTCTATAGAACCAAATGGGTGTGATAGTGGGAGTTAGAGGTGATAGGGATGGTGTGGGAGGGCTGAAAATGGGTAAGGATCATGAAGTAGATAGATACATATGTTCACAAAATACTCAAGTTCATTGTAGACATTTATGTATTGCACACATGCATTAAGTTAATAAAAATGGGGAAGAAAGAATGCAAATAATTTTTGAGATATAAATACAAAGGGCTTCTGAAGTCTCTTGTAAAGTTGTAAAGTTTCCAATTGAATTAATGCAATTGTTGAGAAAAATATACATGCAGCAAGCATGGCTGTGGTTGGAAGATTATGGGATATATCTCCTAATAGATATTGCTATAGATGCCTACATGCTAAAGTATTTGACCAAAATTCCAATCCAGTCTTTATCTGTGTGCCCTGACTTGCTTCTTTTATGCCAATAACTCCTCTTTGGTAAAACGACCGAGAAAGTGAAGGTGTACACTCGCAAAGCCCAACAGAAGTATAATGCATGCCACGTTTGTAATGTTCCATGCTACATTAGTATTTCATTCAATAAAGGAACAGGGGACAAGTGAGACTAATCTTAATAATATATTTTGAGCCACTATATCCAAAATATTATCTTTTTAGTTTGTAATCACTATTGAGAAATCACAAATGAGATATTTTGTTCTCTGTTTCTGTCCTAAATCTGAAAGATCTAGCATGTGTTGTATCTACAGCACATCTACTTTGGGATTACTGCATTTCAGGTGCTCGACAGTCATATCTGCTTGGAAGGGTACATTCTTGCCTCCCGAGTGGCTGACATTTTGGTCCGGATGCTGCAGAATTCCCGGCACTTGACTGCATGCACAACTTAAAACTTTCAGCATTTTAAATACCTCCAGCTATGATCTCACATATCAGTCTAAGTAGAATAGAAAAGAGATCTCATTGAGTTCTGAATTCTCATTCCTGATTTATAATTTGGTGATGAAAATTGGCTAATTTTAAATATTTGATACATATGCTACTTATAATCTATAGAATTGTGAACATTTCAGATTTTATCATGATAATCAATCTAATTAGAATAGGGCCAGGAGTTGTCAACTCCATTTTCATTCCTGCTGGACTAAATTGAAGTAATCTCTTTCTCACCAGAGACCAGAAAATTGAAGTGCCCGGAGGGTTCTGATCCCAGTACCCTGAAGGGAGGCTTGACATGCATTGGACCTTGGTGTGTAATAACCCAAATGCTATGTGCCCCACTAGGGCATGTGAGGAAAGGGCAGTGGACCAGACTGCTGGGAGGGATAACCAGTAGCTCCTCACCTCTATCAGAAAAACCCAAGTGAGGTGGGACAGCTCATCTTGGAGAAAGACCGTGGGGAGAAGGACATGAGAAGACAGTTAAGGCTCAGTTCCCTCAGGGTGCCGAGATTCACTCTGTTTTCTTACTTACTCAGGTTAAGTTGTTCAGATCACCTACGCTAGCCTTGTCTATTTTCCATGGTTCTAACTTAATACTTATCTGCTTTATAGAAAATAGAGGTTTCCATAGCTCACAGTTCTGAAAGCAGAAAGGTCAGAATCCAAGAGCACGGCTCCAGCACGTGCTCAGCATCTGGCAAGGGACTTCTTGTTGTGTCATGATGTGACATGTGCAAAGCATCACCTGGCAAGACAGGAAGATGCCAGCTCGAATAACTCTTTCCTGCTCTTGTGGTGAAACCAGCAATGCATCCTGAGAATGCCATCCTCCTAACCTCATCAAATCCCGATCACCTCCCACAGTCTTGCCTTCTAATGCCACTAACATACGAACTGAAATAAGCTTGTTTGTGGACGCCACCTACAGATTGGGTTTCCAACACACGACTCACAATTCTGGGAGACGTCTTCAAATCATAGGAGAAGGGGTGTCCTTGAGGAGGGAAGGAGCACCGTGCGTTTAATATGCAAGGATCTAATCTTAAAGACAGCTCACCTCATTTGGTTAGTGAGCCCCCTGACTTAGGAGCATTAATATCTTATGTGTATAGCGGTAACCAAGAGGCAGTTGCAGCTCAGTGAAAGGAAGACTTCATGCGTGAGAGCAGGAACACTCGACTATCCACAGATGCTCTGGGGGAAAGCATGAGGTAAGCCCACCCAAGCACCATGGAAGCCAGGGATGTCTCAGGTCTTGTGGTGCTCTGAGAGTACCTCTAGCAGGGCACCTGTTTTTAACAAACTTATCTTTTTGTGCTCATCAGCAATCTTCCCATTATGCCTGGTTCATCACTGCCCTTGGCATGCAGCACTGGCAGATTGAAGGAAACTCACAGATGGAATGAAGACTTACCAAGGTATTGAGTTGGAGATGGGCAGGTTTGTCCCGCGGCTCACCTGGCTTCCAACTCTATTTGTTTATTCTTCATTTCTTACTTAAAAATAGGCCAGATACTAAGAAGAGCACATTTCTTTTCTTGAAACAATCTTATTAATAATCCCTTATAAGCTGAGAACCCCCTAGAGTGTGACAAAGTCGAATAGCAACAACCTTTGTCTTGTATAAAAGTTTCTCAGCTTCCCAGAAGACAGCCCAAGAGGGCAGGGCAGTCAGGAGCTCCAAGGACCCAGGGCACCTCTCTTGGAAGGGCATCCTTCCTCGAGGGGCAATGGGCACATGACTTGGAGAGCAGGAAGGGTGTAGAGATGGTGGGTGAAGGAAGGGGCAGGAGGGACACTTCTTGTTCTTGTCACACTCTCAGGAGCCTGGTGCTTTGCATTTTTCTCTTAATTCTCTTTGAAAAATAGATCAGGTTAAAAAAACCCAACAACCATAAAAACACCAAAAGACAACAAAAAAAGTGAGTAGTAATAGAGGAAATATATCCTAAGGGAGTGAAAGGAGCATGGGGATGAAGGTTTAGAATATTAGCCTCCTGAAATTGCATGGGTGTTCACATTAGGGACACTTGCCTACATTTTCCTCAAGGGATTTAAATCTATACCCTCTGACCCCTTCAAGGGGTCATACTCCAAGTTTAAAATTCTAACTGAAATATGCTGAATATTCCTTCATTTTAATCTTCCATGTAATCCCTACCTTAGGAAAATAGTCAAAGTCCTGTCTCATCCCACCTGCTATTTGTTTATTTATTTATTTTTGTCATCTAGGGTTTGAGCCCAGGGCCTTCACATTGAGCTACTTTGGGCTACATCTCTAGCCCATTTTTATTTGTTGTTTTGGGGAAGGGTCTTACTGAGTCACCTAACTTGTCCAGGTTTGGTTCAAACATGGGACCCTGGGAATGCTGACATTACAGACTTGCCTGCTCACTAGAAGCTTTCTCCGTTAAAAGATTTCCCCCAAATTAATAGTATGATTCAGTGACATTACCACCAGCTCTTAAAGTCACCTGGAGACCATGTCTGAAGGGCAGGCATATTGTGAGCACTGCAGGTTTTAACAGTCAACCTTCCAGTGTGGAAATGGTATATACAAACACATGGTTCCTTGGGGCTTCTGGCAAATCCATCTTAACAGGCAGAAGGAGCGAGTCTGTCTTTCCAAATCAACAGAAAAGAGGACATGTGTATAAAACAGACAGGGCCTCAGGGCCTTGATGGATGCTTAGAGAATCTCTGTCCAGGTGGAGGGACCAGATGCTGCTCATGGTGGGAATCCAGACAGCCCAGATGAGGCACAGGGTAGGCTTTTCCTGGGAGGCTTGGGTCCAAGGCATGGCGAGGAAGCCTTGCAGAGGTCTCTCAAAGCCAGACTCAGAAGGCTCAGCCTCTGCCTGGTGTTACACTGTTTTATTATACTCTGTTACCTCTGCTGCTTTATTCATTCACTGATTCATTCATTCACAAGACACTCTGTATAGTTTTTGATTTGCAGGTGTCGATTGCTGACTCCATGGTCTAGAAGAGTTGGCCACTAGACCATCCCTCACAGCTCGAAAACAAAAACATTGCAGATAACAACCAACTTTATTACTATTATTTTGCCAAATGGAGATGTTTTAACACAAAACAACTGCAATGTACTATCATAATAATTTTAAACTACATCTAAACACACGAAAGTGAAAAAGAACATACATCTTAACAACTCTGTGGCTGAACTGGACTTCTGGCCAGACTTTTGCTTCTACTCTTGTGTCTTCCAATCCACTGCCAATTTGGCACCAACTTCCATCACTCTACTGTCTTGTTGAGTGTCCACCAGCACTCCTGCTACAGGTCAACCCTTTTCCCTGTGTGCAGAGCCCTGCACCTGACCTCGGCTCCCCTCTCGGAAGCACCTACCCGTAACCTCTCCCAGCCCCTTCCCTCCCAAACCGAATCTCCATACCTGTCACACTTGCTGTCACCATATGGAATGCCAAACCACAGAATTTTTTTTTTTTTTTTATAATCCAGGAAGCTTACAGTATAAGGTTCACTAAGCCATACCAACTTTAAAGGACTGTCCAAAATGCTTTCCTGAAGCCTGGATTTGAACTTTTGTACAAAAGCCACCTCCACTGAATCACTGAATTTTTTTTTGCAGATCAACAATGCTCATCAAAGCTTCTCCTTATTTCAAGCACACAAATCCTTTCAAAATTAAATTTGCTCACAAGATTTTACTATCAAAACAAAAAGGAACAAGACCTGTGACCAAGGTAACACAGGACAAATCAAGGTTTTTAAATCACTGCATGCCCACACAGAGGACCTTAAACTCCCCATTCACCTCTGCTTTTGTTTGGATTTACGATGTCTCCAAAGGCCCAGGGTTGAAGACCTAATCTGCTGCTTGCAACGACTGTGAGGTGGTAGGACTTTTAAGCGGTGGGGCCTTGTGGGAGGTTTTAGGCCACTGTGGGTGTGTCCTTCCAGAGGATGTGGGACCCCATCCCCTTCCTCTGCCTCTGTTTTTGTGTCCTGACTATGAAGTCAGCAGTTATTCTCTGCCACATGTTCCCTACCATGATGTGCTGCCATGCGCAGCACAGACAGGGGCCCCCCTGGCCATGGACTGAAACCCCCCGCCTGGGAGCCGAACAAGACTTTTCTCTTCATAAATTGATTATCTCAGACGATTGTTGCAATCATGGAATGCTAAGACGACCTCTCTTTTAAAACTGAAAGAGAAGACAAGTTTGTACATGTAATTAAATTTCCCTGGTCATTTTTATCCATGAAGCCAATAGGATTTCAAAGCTAACTCCTCAAAGAGTGTGGGCGTAGGAGCAGCCTGCCTGTTAAGAGGCAAATTTTGGTTCTGGTGTTTCTTAGCTGTGTTAATTGGCAAGTCACTTAATTCTGCTGGGCTATAATTTCCTTATCTGCAAAACTATAGCAGTAAGAATGACTAGTTATTAGGCCACTAGAGAAATCTAAGTGTCTTAATTTTTAAAAATACAAACGTTATGCTTAGGAGTGCTACATAAGCCTTAGCTATTGCTATGTCCAGTGGTCCCAAATTTTTATGTACCTAAGCGTTTTCTTGGGTGCTGTTATGACCATACCCCCCATACTGTAAATGAACAGAGACCTGTGCAAAGGGTCCGTTGTCACACACCCAGCTTCTCTGGAACCCCAACACACATTCATTTATAATTTAGGCTAAATCCCAGAGAGGAAGAAAATGCAATACCCTTCACCAGGCTCCCCAGGTCTCAGATGATGGCTTCTACAGGGCCTGCCTGGGGACGTGCACATTCGCTCAGTCTCTGCCTTTCACTGCAGCCATTTGTCTTTCTTTCCTCTTGTCTCTCGCCGTTGTCATCGCCTTAAACTACTTTTAAGATTGTGGATGCCCTAGTCTGCCTGATTGTTCGGCTAGTAAGTTACAGCATCTGGCTCTTCTTGTACCCCCTTGAGGTGAATCCGCACAGCCCTCAGTCCTTCGGGTGGCTCCTCCTCTGTCCCCAGGCCAGGAACAAATGAGCAGATCGCAGGTGTTTCAGAGCACCAGAGGATGCAACCCGCAGCTGCAGTGTACACAGAGGTAAAAGCAAAGCTCACGACTGTCGCCCAAGCTCCCCCATCACGCCCTCACTTAGCTGTCTTTAAAGGGAACTGGAGAAAAGCAGCGTGGGGGAGTGAAGGCGACAGGACAGGAAGAGGAGCGATCCATGAAACGAGCGGGCATTGCTAGGGAACAATGCAGGAGCAGGCTGAAGCTGGACTCGGTTCTCTTTCACCCTCGGAAGCGCTGAGTGCCAAGGGAAATGCTTGCGTCAACCACTCAAAGAGACAAAGACCGTGGTGGCTATGTGGCAAAGTCCCCAAAGGGAAGGCTTGAACACAGCTGGCAAGCAGGACTGAAGGTGGCAGTGCTGTATGGCGTGGGGATAGAACTGGGTAAAAGCTCAACGTGCCAGGCAAGAGTCAGAACAGAGGACATTGCTTCAAAGCGTATGGCCAAATTCCATTTCCTCAGAGCCAGGAGGTCCTGGGGAAGCGGGGAAGGAAGGACAGCTCGCAGGTGGAGGCCTTGGGAGTGGCCACGGAGTCCCGCAGCGGCCCTCCCACACTGAGTGTGTAGCCACATGGGCACGACCTGCAGGTGCGGCCGCTAGCCTAGCTCTCTGGCTCTTCCCTCACTTGTGGCACAGGGCTCAAGCTTGGAGCACGTGTCCTTCGACACACAGCATGTGTCCTGGGGCCGGTGTAGGGATGCTAGGTCTGGAGGTGTTTAAGGGAGTCAGCATGGAGTGTGACTTCAGGGACTGGGAGAACCAAGAAAGCCAACAGGAGAGAAGTCTACAGCAGAGAACTGGAGCTGCCCAAGGAGAATTCTCCAGTTAAAGGTAACAGTTGGTGAGCCTCGGGAGGCAGTCTGAGGTTAGCGAACTGCCGCAACGCTCGGGTGAGCTGTCCTTTAGGAAACTGCCTACGGAGTCACCAAGGCCTCTGAGGGAGCCCTGTACCCAGAAGAAACAGTCCTCACCTGTGCTTCTGTGGGTAACTCCTCATCCACACTCCCCAGGAGACTCATTGTCTCACCAAATGGGACCTTGGTGCATTTTTCTTCGGCCCAGCTGCTGTGTCCTACCCGAGGTGAGTAGATGGAGGTGTCCTTGGTGTTCTTGTCTCCCCAGGGAAAGCGATTCCTATTGCAAAACAGGTCTTGTTACAGCCCGTAAGGTCCCACAACGGGCAGAGGCACATTCTCTTCTCAGCAATTATTTGATAGAGAGATGTAGAATGGGCAGCTGGAACTTTGCTGCTTACAAAGGAGATGCCCCAGGCAGGGTGGGAACGCTCTCATGAGTCTGTGCTACACTCAGTAGGCAGGGACGTGCCCCTTGGGATGGGAACGCCTCTCTCCAGTAGACCTGGGAAACGGGTGAGTGGGATGATGGGATGACTGTGTGATTCTTACACAGTGGGGCAGGATGCTGGTGGAATGATAACTTTTGTCTCTCTTCCCATATCACCTCAACGTTTTTTTCGTCCGTGTATGAAGCAGTGTTCATAGGACCAGTGTTGCAGCTACAAAGCTAGAAGCAGGTATTTCACCTAACGAGAAAACTGTAACTGTGTTTAAAAACTTTTACATTAGCATTTCTTAAGAGCCTGGTGGGGTGGGTTGTAACATCATCCCATCCAGCAAAGTTGCACCATGGTCCCACCCCACACTCTTCTGGAGGACGTACTAAGACTGGTTTACAATCATATTCCTGGAGGAAATTGGAATAGAGCTAAAATGAACTAGGGCTAGGTCAGGAGTTTCCATGAAATTTAAATTTTATTAACTTTTCATTTTAACTCACTACCTTACATGTTCTTTTCTGCATAATTATACATATCATTCAGGAATGTTCTATGTCACTAGTAAACATACTAGCCCAATGTCGCCATGGCAAAAGGCCTGAATGAAGAATCTACAATGTAGAGAAACAACTACTTTTCCAATAATTATTAAAAATAGTTGAAGGAATGGCTCAGGGGTTAAAGTGCTTGCCTAGCAATGCTAAGTCAAGTGCTAAGTGGCTGAGTTCAATTCCCCAGCACCACATAAGCCGGGTGTGGTAGTGCACTCCTGTAATCCCAGCACTTGGGAGGCTGAGACAGAAGGATTGTCTTGAGTCCAAGGCCAGCCTGGGCTCCATAGTGAGTTCAGGAGCAGTCTGGGCTGAAGAACAAGACCCTGTCTCAAATATATATATATATATATATATATATATATATATATATATATATATATATATATATGTATCTATCTATCTATCTATGTTTCTATCTATCTATCTATCTATCTATCTATTTTTTACTGGCTATTAGAAGCATTTAGAAGGTTATGAGAAAGAAAATATTTTTGATCTATCACCCAGAAATAATCACAGTAAACACTTAGATATATTTATGTTAGTCTTTTATCTATGCACATAAATACATTTTTAATGTAAATTTGGATTATGTTTCCTATTCTGTAGAAAAACCTTTCTATAAGGTTAAATATTTTGATATTATCATAATACCCAGTAGCTTTGTAGTATTGCAGCACTTGGGTGAATCATAATTAAGCTTACTGATACATTTTTCTTGCCTTAGTTTCCTTTATTATTATTATATTAAAGATGAGTCAAGTATCAAACATGGGAAGTTGCTCTAGTTTAATATTGTTACATTCTTTCATCATAATTTTAGAGATTTAACTGGCTGTGGATTGTTCCTTAGGAGCTCTTGCCCAACAGTCCACTGTAATCTTGAGTTTCAACTCTCGTATCTGCTTTGTACAGATCAGCAACTGACAAGGTCACTTCTGCCCTCATCCCGAACTTGTCTGTGTGTGTTGTACTCCCAGTCTGGTAGAACTGTGCCCCAGGCCTCAATGCCAGTGCCTGTCGTTACTAGGAGGTGACAGGTATCTCCAGTCCTACTCCCTTCCCTGCTCTGTGGTCTTTCCTAAGGCTTGAATGGCAGCACATCTTTTCCTTAGCACTGTTCCTGTTACCTGTTTTTGTCATCTGAATAACAATTAAGTTGGTGTGGGATGGTGTGGCTAGACATGAACATGAACAATGAAACAGATTAAAGAATCAGAAACAGACTGACTCCCACACTAATCATTGATTTATTATGAAGTCAACTTTGCTCTTTTTCTGCATACATAATTATATTCAACACCTGGGTGTAACTGTGGTACAGAAAAAAACATTGGCCTTTCAGTCAATAAGGTTGAGTAAGTTGTCAATATGGAAAGAATAAAAAACCCCCACAGGAATCGGGATCCCTACCTATACCATCTATAAAAATCAAGTTGGATGGATCATCAATCTAAATGTGAAGGGTGAAGCATGAAGATTTCTCTACGGCAACACGGGAAATTATTTTTACGGCTATAGATGAATGAATATTGCTTTAAAATAATAGAAACGTTAAGAAATGACAAATCAGGCCTCATTACATAAATTGAAAACTTAATTCATTAAAACAGTTATCAAGGACCCACCAGGAAGCCATCCCAAGCCTAGGTGCATCCTAAGCTGTGCCTCTTCTGGAGCTCTTTCAAGCTTCCAGAAGGATGTGGCAGGAAGCCATCCAAAGCCTAGGCGAGTCCCACGCAATACCAGACTCTCCCAGGCCCTTTCAAGACTCTGGCAGCTTTTGAGCCTCAAAGGACCTGCCTGCAATCCATCCCAGATAGGTCTGTCCAGGACTGTGACTCACCCAAAGGCTGCACCAAGCTCAGGTCTATCAGGTGCCATGCAGGATCTCAGCCTGAAACCCTCCTGGGCCCATTCATCCATCTAAAGGCCGCCAGGATCAGCTGGAAAAAATACAAGGACAAAGAGGAAACCCCCGGGACCAGTAACTAAGTAGAACTCACCAGACTGCAGGGCCCAGCATCTTAGGATGCTTACATCCAAATAATACAGGAGAGCAACTAATTTTTTGATATTCCGTGTTCAGTTTGTGTTCCTTGGGTTTGATGATGTTGCTGTAGTTGTTGCAACTGTTCTTGCATTTCTTTCTTTGGTTTAGGTTCTTATATATCCTAAAATTGACCAAGTTTCCTCAATTTTTTCCCTGCTTCTTTTTATACTCTTTCTTTTTTTTTCTTACTTTCTTGCACATGTCCCTCTCCCTCCCCTTTCTTTGGGCCTTCTTTTGTCTCTTTATTTGATAGTTCCTGAATATCTCCCCTCTTGACTAACTATCTAAGCATGATAGCATAAGTATTTCTACAGATCTGGGGTTCCCTTCACTCAGAGTTCTCCTTGACCCCTCTGCATCTTGCTGTGAGTACTCTTCTCTATCTGTCGCTCTCTAACAGGAAAGGGAGCACTGACAGATCACTCTCTATCACAGGAACATTCTTCTGCTTATCATTGTATATCTAAAGCTCTCTTCTTGTCTGGGCTGTATTACTGATATCAGTAGCACACTTTAATAAGACAATAATAGATGAAGTTAGATAATATAGCAAGGTATATATTACCTATTAATCTTGCAGGTAAAGTGGTTATAGTGTTAATTTAGCAACTAGGATCTGCCAGTGAATTGTTAATATTGGATAGTATTGTAAATGTAAACCTTTATTCCATGTTTGGATGTTAATATTGCTAAAGACCTCTATACTCAAGATGCCCTAACACATGTTCTGTCTATAGACCATGTAGTTCTATATTCTGTTTCTTATGCACCAAAGAGTGCAGAAGATTAAGGTCTCAATAAAAGTCTGGACATGGAGAATACCTTCAAAATTAATAGCTAAACAAATTGAAAACACTTATACATTCTAAAACTTGAACAAAACTCAAATAACACTTAAGACAAATCTAACAAACCTATCTCTGGAATACAGAGTCAATCAACAATACCTGAGCTTCAACTCACTATAATAGAATCTTGAGGAACCAAGGTACCAAATCACCAACAAAAAGGTATAACACTCCAGAAACTGATACCAGGAATCTTGAAATAACAGATCTAACAAATAGCAAATTCAGTAAAGATAATTTCTGGGCCCAGAAGCTCACACAGGACAGAAAAGAGATGTACACAGAGCTCAAAGTGACATACAAGGAGTACAAAACAATTGACAGTTTTGAGGAGTTTAAAGACGAAACAATTACACAGATAATGAAGGCAGCTCAAGAAATCAGTGAACAATTCAGCCAAGATATAAAAACAATGAGAACTGAACTCCAAGAAGTGAAAAACTCACAAGAAAAAAACCAGCAACTAACTTAAACACTGTGAGGAGAGATTATCAGAACTAGAAGATAAAGTTGATAAAAGAGAACATACAGTCAATGAAGACCATAAAACAAACAAACAAAACCAGGGAAGAGGCTGGCTATAGTAGCTGATGGATGACTCAAAGAGAAACAACTTCAAAATTATGTGAGTGTAGGAGGAAGTGAAGGATAGAGGAAAAGGATTAAAGGATGTGTTCAACGAAATTATGGAAGAAAACTTCCCAAAACTAAGGAAAAAAATGAACATTGAACTACTACAGGCATATAGAACTCCAAACAACTTCGATCAGAAAAGAACATCCCTGTGACACATCATAATTAAATCCTACAGACTCAACACAAAGAGATAATATTAAAAGCTGTAAGAGAAAAGCAGCAGGTGACTTACAAAGACAAGACTATCAGGATAGCTGCAGTTTCTCAACATAAACTCTAAAGGCCAGAAGATCATGGAGCAACATCATCCAAACACTGCATATAAGTGCCAATCCAGACTGCTCTGTTCAGCAAAATTATCTTTTAAATTAGAGAGAGAAAAATTAAAGAAACAATAAAGAAATCCTAAAGAAACCTTAACCACTAAACCAACATTACAGAAAATATTTAAAACAACCATTGACAGAGAAAGAAGATTAATGGCACCAAAAACCCCAGAGAAAAGGAAATAAGAGTAATAGGAGAATGAGCTGCCAAGAGAGAAAGTCAAATAAATAAACTGAAAATTTGTAATGATGGCAGGACATATCAAATATTCATCAATTCTAACTCTGAATATGAATGGCCTTAATTTGCCTGCCAAAAGACATAGACTGGGTGACTGGATCAAAAAACAGAACCCCACAATTTGCTGCTTAAAAGGGACATACTTTACCCATAAGGAAACACATAGACTTAAAGCAAAAGGATGGAATTCAATATTTCATGCTTGTTCAAGAAAACAAGCATGGATAGCTATACTATTCTCAGACACATCAGATTTCAAACCAAAACAGATCAGGAGAGATAAAGATGGACACCGTATACTGATTAAGGGAACAGTAGAACAGGAAGAATTCACAATCATCAATGTATATGCTCCCAACTCTGGAGCACCCAATTATGTGAAACAAAAATTATTAGATATGAAAGAACATATAAGTCCCAATACAATTATAGTAGGAGACTTTAATACTCTACTATCACAGATAGATAGATCAACAAGACAGAAAATCCACAAAGATATACAACATTTAAATGACATTATAGAAAACTTGGTCTTAACAGATATCTACAGAGTATTCCACCCAGCATGAATAGAATACACGTTCTTCTCAGCAGCAGATGGAACATTTTCTAAAGTAGACCTAATTCTAGGCCATAAGTCATGCTTAAATAACTACAAAGAAATCAAAATAATTTCTTTTATACTTTCAGATCATAGTGGAATAAAACTGTAAATTAACAGCAAAAGAAACAGCAGAAAATACACAAATACATGGAGACTAAGCAACTTACTATTAACGAGATTGAAGCTCAATGATGTGACTCATGCTCAGAGAAGTAAGTCAGAATCAGAAGGTTAAATATTGAATGGTTTCTAATATGAGAAACCCTGATCACAATCGTTTCATAGAACTAATTGAGGGGCATAAAGGGAACTGGAGGAGAGGGGAAGGGAGTGAAATGGTTGAAAATGGAGAGGAGAAGGATTTGTAATTTTGCCATGATGTGTATATGCACAAAATACTCAAGGCCAATGTAAACATTATGTATTGCACTTATACATATCAATAAAATGGGGGAAAACAGTTTCAGAGAGAGTAGAAGTCAAAGTGCCTCCTTCAGGGCATTCACAGATAGCTGCTCTTGCTCTCCTCTGATGATGATGACGGTGATAGAGATGACGAAGAGTAGCCTTAAGTGAGAAGAGGAGTATTTTCTGAATAACAGATGGCAGAATGAAAAACAACATCCCATCAGACTGATGGCCTTTGGCCACAATTTTGAGGGGTTTCTTAGAACAAAGGTAGATCTGAAACAAGGAATGATTTTTCAGATTAAACAAATGAAACCAAATGCCATGTTATACTTCTCATTTCTGAAACTCACAAGTGTTTTTGCCAATTTTTATAAAGTCAAACTCATTTTTGTTACAGGTAGAGGTGCCACACTTTTGACAGTTAACTACACCACTACTGTCCTTCTTTGTCCAATTCAGCCAGGAATCTGCTTGGTAGGTAGGCATCTCCAGCAATCCTCAGGCCCCAAGTCAGCCACTACAACTACTACCTGGAGGCTTTTGGCTTAGGAACATGAGTGCTTCCTTCATGATACCATGTGGGTCTAATAATCGCAAGGAACATGTTTTATTATGGCATTATCAATTCCTTCTTTGAAATTTCTGAGAACTCATGCTCATAATTAGATCTGAGCTAATTTTGCACAGACTTACTGTGTTTTATGCTTAAATTAGACACACACTATTGAACTCTGTGAGGAACTCAACCCCTTAAGGAAGAAGATTTCAACCAGTATCTTCAGGATGTTGGGGCTGAGCCTTATTCAATCTTGCAAACCACCCTTTGATAGTAGAGCAAAATAAAGGAATAAAGACTGTAAAAGAAGAATATTTAGAATAATTAGTTTTCCCTTATAATGCTTTTCTATTCCGCTTGTTAAAATCCAGTGAAAGGGACTGTAGATCAAGACCTTAGGCTATCGATACCATCAACAGGATAATTACAAATTGCTTTCTGGTGACGTCAAATCCAAAGCTAAATATGACTCTCTTTAAACTGAGGGGTTCAACTCTTCTTGGCATAACACATATGTGTGTGTGTTTGCATGTGTTTAAGAGGGACTGGTGATCGAACTCAGAGCTTCCTGCATGCTAGGCAAGTACTCTACCATGAGTTTTTAATTTTCTTTTTTCATTTTGAGTCAGTGTCTTGCTGAATTGTCAAAGCTGGGCCTAGAACTGAAGATCTTCCTGGCTCAGCCTCTTAAATAGCTGGGTTGCAGGCATGCACCAGCACACCTGGCTCCTTCAAAATTTTGATGAACAGAAATTTGCAAACTTAGATGAAATTTAGTGGTGACAGTGGGAAAAGCTATAGGAAGTGTGGAAATGAAATAATTTTTGTTGTTACCAGCTCTGTTACAAAGTGTTATGCCATGGAAGCGTGTTTGTTGATATTTTTAAATTTGAGAATTAAAAAGTTCTTAGAAAAAAACGGTGAAACATTGTGAAGGGGGCAAAGATTTAGGATGTCTTTTCAATGGAATGCTGGGCATTGTTTAGAGTTTGTGTCTGTGCCCATTTGGTTCTATAGAGTTTTATGTCTTTTACTGTCTTTTAACTATGTTACAATTCTGTCATTTATAGAAAATTGTAGTGCTGCAAATTATTCTCATTCAGAGAGATACAAATTTTGTTCAATGAAGATGCAAATAGTTGTGGCCCTGTGGATACTATTGGTTTTACATGCGTATTGCACATTTTTATGCATTCTTGTCACCACTCATGATTGCTTGTGAATGGTTCTACTTAGAATTCTCTCTGGAATATCTTTGTAGATCTGAGAGATGAAGGTTTGGATGGATTCCATCAGTTCCTCATCAGAAGAAGATTGTGAAAATGCTGTATTGGCAGCTGATTAGAGAGAATTGGTTCTCATGGCTTAAAAAATCTGGCTACTTTGAATAGGTTAGAGTCTTCATTATGTTAGAGCACACACTGAAACTTCCCTGCCGATCCAGCGTGGAGTCAGTGATGTGAAGTCTCACTCCACATTTTCTTCAGTCGCTGCCTGTTTCAACATTTCATTTCTAATGCAAAAACCAATGGGATTACAATGTATGAAACGGGAACTTTTTTCTACCTAAGTATTCACTGAAGTATAATAGTTTGTCTAAGCACAAGAAATGATAGGTTTGGAAGTCTTTCATCAAAAAGCATTCTCCTCCATCTTTATGGAAATGATCATGGGGGGAAGATACCTACAGAAGAAAAAACACACTAACAAAAACATTCTCAAGGTTTCTTTTACCCTCCTACATTCCCAAATTTGCTCTCTCAACTCAACAAATAATGTCAGAGTAACTAGAGGAAAAGCTGTCCTCAGGAAAAGGCCCCTTTCTATGTGAAATAGTAGAGATATTTACTGATTCCTTCCAGTTTTCTCTTCTTAGGATTACAACTAATATGCTAATTTCAGTCAAATCATTCACAAAAAATTATTAACTAAATAAAATTCCAAAATGCTGAATATCAACTCTAGGAGTGCCTCTAGTCTGAAAGCTTACTTGGTGTATTTTTCAATAGCTTCAAAAAGTTTGACTTTATTCTTTGAGCACTTTTGCATCTCATTATCAGATAAAGGCTCTGAAACTCTTGTTCCCACTTTATCTTGGCTCCCAGGAAATCCTGGGTTGGGCTTTCTGTTTCACTGTGGTAGTTCCCAAGCTTGAATTTCTAAAACAATTATCTCCCCACTCACCATTGATTGCCTCACCCACCTTGTTCTTTTGTCTTTTGTGCTAATAGATTTGTGATATCCTCTTTTATTACAAGTTCACATCAAATACATGTAAGCAAGGATGTAATAGTAATGGTAAAGGGAAAATATTAATTTGAATATATACTAAATTTCCCATATATAAGCAATTCTGGGGCTGGAGGAATGGCATAGTGGTTGAAGCTCTTGCCTTGCAAGTGCAAGGCCCTGAGTTTGATTCCCTAGTACCAAATAAAGCTGGCTGTGGTGGCACATGCCTCTAATACCAGCACTTGGGAGGCTGAGGCAGGTGGATTGTCCTAAGTCCAAGGCCAGCCTGGACTACACCAATTCAGGACCAACCTGGGCTCTAGAGCAAGACCCTGTCTCAAAAAGAGAAAAAGAAAAAGAAAATTTGACCTATGAAATGGCAGTTTCACAGGGTTTAATAAAGGCAGATGTTATCTATAATTATTTTGATTCATTTTTGAAAAAGAATCTTTACTAACATTTTCAGTAAAATCTATATCATAATGGGAAGAACATTCCACTTCACTAGGGGCCCCTTCCCTCCTAAAATATTACTGATGGGTAATTGGAGCTGGAAAAGATAACCTGTGAATACGATTTCTGTAATGGGTTTTAGGATTCTGTCATCTACTAGCTGTTGAATGCTATAATATATGTCCCACAAGACCTCAAGTGTCCTCAGAAGCTTCTTAGAGCCTAATTGGAATAATAATAATTTTACAAATCAAAAACATGTGTTTCCTTTCCTTTGAGTACAAAAAGACCTACAAAATTCTTTAGGTATAAAGACAATCTGCCAAAAGTTTTCAAGAACAGTATGACTGTGCACTTCAAAATCAAGCTCATGTTTTACTCCAGTTGCCCTTTCTAGCAGCCCAGGACATAGTCATAGCTTATTTAAAACCACCAGCATCTGGTCACTGTTGTTATGGGTGGAATCAACCTCGTGTGAATGTGAAGTTCTCGTCCCTTCTCTCCGCAGCCTGGGGATCATCACAGCTGCTTTGGATCGGGGGATGTGGGGAGGTGTTCTCATGGGAACAAAACCCATTTACATACAGCTTCACATAATATGGGTAAAGTCAAAGTGACTATGACAACCTGAAAGACCAAACTCAATAGAGTCACTCTCTGGTCTTTTAAATATTTCTATTCTGCCTATGGTCTTTGATGAAACCGAAGGTAATGGAGACTTCAAGAAGCTGTTTAATTTCTCAGTGTGAGTCTGTTGTGTACAGAATACCAGTGATTCGACCTGAAGCTATTCCATCTGCCTTACAGTGTTTGCTATTATTCAGAAAAATATTAGGCCATTAGCCAGTAAATCTATGTAAACATTCTCAACACATTCCAAAACAAGGAGAAAGCTATGGTCCTAGTAGACCACCTAGCACAGTAGAGTTTTATTGTCTATGTTACAGCTGTGCTAATTGCCAATGTTGTTTTCTGAAAATTCGTATTTTTCAGACATTGCATAAAACAGCCTATTAGTGTAGTACAAAGTATTAACTCTAGGTTGTATATAGATAGTCCAATTACCCAAGCAAAAGTATGGTTCTCTGAGAAAGGCTTATTTCCTCTGGAAATCTTCTGTGGCCCGACCTTTTCCGTGGAGTGCACGTATGCACCCACGCGCTACCTAAGACAGCCCCTCACAATGGTGTTCTGGGTCATTTTTAGCTGGAGAAATGCACAGGAAGGAAATGGCCAGTGCGAAGATGCAGGGCTTGCGCGAACCCCATCACCACTTTCAAGTGCTTTCCACTTGTGAGCGCCACCTAGCGGTAACGGTGGCACATTGTTCAACATGGTGGATCTTTACATTTTTGCGCCATACCTGATCAGGTGACCAGATGGAGGCAGGAAGTGGGGAGGAGGAATCAGGATGTGATGTTGGGATGAACTTGGCACTGAGTAATGACGTTGTGATAAATGTGGCCCTGGGCCAATGCCTTAGATCTTCTCAGGAAGATTGTGAATCCTGCCAATGAAAAAAGGCGGGGGGAGGAACCAGCAACGTAGGGATTTAGGTCGGTACCGACCACGTTTTCAGTGTGAGTCTCTCTGCACTTACATGTGGGAAGACCACCCTTTTGCAAAAGAAAATTAAAGCCTCATACCCTGTCGTCCATGCCTCCCAAGTCCATCCTTTGTTTGGACAGGAAGATTTCTACGAGCTGTTTCTAATACACGTCTTGCAGAGGTTTTCACCTGTAGAAACTGATGGATGGCTGACAGCTGCCCGGCCTGCACTGGCGGAGCGTGAGCTCGGTGCCTGGAAACAATAAAACAGCAATTTTCTGAGAGATTTACCTGCACTAGAGCCAGGAACATGAAAGCCTTTCGTTCCCACCCTCAGCTCTTTCAGTCCCTGAGGGGCTGGTACGAATGTGTCCTGTTGGGCTAATTGAGGTTGGTATTAAATGTAATCTTAGTGGGCCCCAAGATGGCTGGAGGAGATTAGCCAAGCACGGCCTGCCAAGCCTTCCCCAAGGCCAGCAGAAGCCAGGGCTGCTGGGCAAGGAAGTGCCAGCTCCTGGCCCTGGACTGCGGGCCAGGCCCTCCGCAGGCCTTGGATGAACAGAGGGTCTGGCTCCAGCACCAAGCTGCTCTGACCCCAGGGAAGGCATCTTCTGCATGGAGTCCTAGGGGCTGGATCAGGCTGCTGCAAGCTTGCACTGGGCACAGCTGTGACGCTGTGTTCTTAGACAGTTGCATCATGACACGGGGTCCCTCTATGTTACAAAGCAGAGCTCCGGGGCTCTAAACCTGAATGGTGTGAGGGGTTGTCATCAGTCTTAGAAGTGCTCATTCCAGGCCCAGATCATTGGACATCTTTGTATTTAGAATGAATATGGGTCTAGAGGACCACCACAATGGTTAGAGTGCTTGCCCAGCTAGTGCAAGGACCTGAGTTTGATTCTCCATTAGCACATAAGCTGCGTGTGGTAGCACACACCTGTAGTCCCAGCACTCAGGGGGCTGAGGCAGGAAGATTGCTCTGAGTTTGTGGCCAGCTGGGGCTACCTAGTGAGTACAGAAGCAGTCTAGACTACAGAGCAAGACCCCATCTCAAAAAACAAAATAAAACAAAACAAAAACATGCAGACAGTGTCAGTGCTCCCCCCATGGCCATTTCCTTTTTAGTAAGCTAATAATCAGGTAGCAACTCACAACCAGGTTCGCCTAGTAATCTATAGTCCTTCCAAAAGTCAAATCACTTAAATCTTTGCTTAAGTGATTCAGGGAACTTAGTTATGGTAACCTTTATCAGTGGCTTCTGATTTTAAATCATGGAACAATTCAGAACACCCAGTCTTTTCAAAGTTTAAAAATTGTAAGTCTTAGTCTTGCTCTTAGTCAATGGTTGATGACTTAATGGAGGAAAGCAGGACATAGGACATCCATTACTGAGGAACTGAGGAAATTCCATGTCCCCCATAACCAAGGAGGGTCTGCTGTCTGCTCAGCAGCAATGTGGACAGAGTGAGGATAAGTTGACAACAGCAAGCCGTGGGCAACAGCTGAAGAGCCAGCCAGGCAGGGACAACGATGCCAAAGTTTACCAGAAAGCTGACAGGAAAAGGTCATCCTGCTCCCCAGAGACCCCGGGCAAGCACACAGCTTCAAATACAAGACCTTTGCCTGAGTGCAGCCTCATCTGCACTGTGATTTGATCCCACCCTGGGTTTTGAGAGTCATGATACTTACTCCAGATACCTTGTGTGGTTAAAGACTCCCTCTCCTGATGGGAGGAGGGCTGAGTCATGACTCCCATCAGTCCCCAACCTTGGGTCCTACCATAATCCCAGAACCTGAAGGGATCCAGTGCCCATTCCTATAGGACTGTAAGTCTCCCACATGCCATGCCCTGTAGAGTACACATTCCATTTAATAAATTTCTGCCTTCTTACCACTCTGTGTGCTGCACTCGAATCTTTAGCTGGGATACCAAAGACCTGGAGATAGATCCTGAGATCTCCATTCAGTAACAGCAGGAATGGAGTTTCTTTACCTTGGGTGAGGTCAAGGGACTTTTTTCCTAATGGGCTCAAAAAAGTGAAGGAGAAAAGACAATACAGTTCATTTCCCTTTTCCTAATCTAAGGTTTTCACCTCTCTGGGCTAGTCCCAGAAGGCACAGACCTTCAACAGAGTGGTCCTTGGGTGCCAGGGTACAAGCCCACTGTGCTGCAGCTGTGGGAGGCTCAGCCGGCCCAGGTGCTGAGCCCCATGGTCACACAGCAGTGGGTGAATAGCTGGTTTGTGCATCAGGTGGCCTTCCAGGTGGCCATCATGAAGGACTCATAAGTGGATGCCTTTTCCCGTCTTGCTAGGTTGAATATATCTCTCGAACGTCTTGGAAATTAAAACATCAAAAATCCTCTCAATGTTACAGACTGTCTTAGTAACTTTTTCATTGCTGTGACTCAATACCTGACACCCACAAATTTAGGAAAGGTATATTTTAGCTCACGGTTTCATATGGTCACAGTCCATTCAGGGGCGGCCGGCAGCAATCAGAGTACAGGACAGAGGCAGAGGTGGAGGCAGCTGCTCAGGACATCACAAACAGGAAGGCAAGCTGAGACCAGTTGAGACTAGCCCCAGTCCTCCAGGAAGGCAGGTGCAGTTTATATATCCTTTCAGATCTCTGCCCAGTAATTAGCCCCTCCTGCATCGAGGTGTGGCCACTACACACCATTAATCCTAACTCACACTCCTTTAGTCTTAACTGCAACCCACCCCTCCAGACCAGACTCCAATCCACCAACATCACATGGCTCCATAGACAATCCATAACATTAGAATACATGAGACTTCTGGGGGACACTCCAGATCCTAACCACAACACAGACCTAACTTCATGGACAAAAACTAAGAAATGTAACAACTTACACCTTCCTTTATTGAGGAGTAAATGTATGTATATCAATGGGGAGCTACTGGTTTTGTCCCTACATTCCTCATGGGACAGCTGAAGTGCTGTTAGGGCCAGCACAAAGCTCTAAGGCAGGGAGTCCCAGTGCCAATGTTCTTCTTCGATGATCTTAGGGTTTGCCTGTTTGGACAACGAAGGTGATAGGCAGGAGCGAACAGCATGCCATCCGTGATGGACTTTCTAGCAATGCTGCAGTGACAAGTGGTCTCTCTGTTAGCTACTGGCTCCTACTTTAGCGCTATAAACTTGGAGGCAGCAAGGCCTACAATTATGTCACCGTTCCCAGGTGTATTCAGGAATACTTGGAGCTTTCAGTCCTAGGCCTAGATTCCTAGCATCAGCCTTTTCCTGGCTCCTGTGCAGCAAGATGTTAACCAGTACCCACTTCTCCTGTGCTGAGCGGCAATGGGCAGCTGACCTGGAGCTATCCTTCCAGCTAAAGTCATAAGGCTGCTCTCTCCCAGGAAGGGGGCAGGGAGCACTTACACAATGGTAAGTATCATGACATTCCTCTTGAGAGAAGCTCTGATGCCGCTGGCTCAGCCTTCCGTCTCTGCCCTGCCTTCTTCCTGGCATGACCTCTAGCTCTCTTCTGACAGTGGTGCTTTCTGGACCAGTTGGCCCCATTAGATGGGTTTCAGATTGCCACTGTGGGTCTACATAGAGGCAGAGGAATTTCTCTAAGTTGCGTCTCATTTAATAGCACCTCCAGTGTCTCTGCCTTCTGCGTCTCATCAATTACTATGTCATCTGTGCATCTGTGCCATTGACTCCCTTTTCCAGATCATTAGTGGAGATGTCAGTTCTGATTGGCCTGACACCAGTTCTTGTGGCTTCCTGCCAGCTGCCCTCAGGCTCCCCGGGGACTTTCACTCCCCTCTGACTCCTTCATTATCACCAGTCAGCTTTAACACACTTTTGAAACTATTTTTAACCAGTTTTGGAGGTGTTGTGCACATAAACAAGCGAGTGGTGTTTTCAGGAGAAGAACTAGATGGTTAGCTGTAGGCACCATGTGGTACACACCCATTCAGGCCCAGCCTCCCCTTCACATAGTGCAGTTTTGCATGGTGAAGACCAGAAAAAAGATCACATACTTTGTTCATCTCTGTCCTACTTGCTCTGCTCTTCTAGTGCTTGGCTACTCACGTGCCTTTTCTTTTATACAAAGTGTTAAGACAAGTTAGGAACCACGTCGAAGATGGTGGTGGGGTGGAAGGCTGGTATGACTGAGTTCCCAGGTGCATTAAACTTCTTCCCCTTTTTTTGTGTGGTGTATTTCAACAAATCTGTCATGAGACTCTGATAAAAACATCAAAAGCGGAATGTTTGCCTGCAATGAGAAATAGTTCTCAGGGAAAACCTAAATAAGTTTTCTACCTTTACTCTTAGTCAATTAAAAAAATCACTGATTTTGGATGAAACACCCCAACTAGACATAGCTCAGTGACCAAAGTGCTTGCCTAGTGTGCAAAAGGTTCTGGGCTCGATTGTTTGGCAAAACATAAATATTAGTTGGACATGGTGGTGCATACCTGTAATCCCAGCACTCTCTAGGCTGTGGCAAAGGGTTGCTGTGAGATTGAGGCCAGTCTGAGCTACGTACTGACCTCAAGGTCAGCTTGGACTACAAAGAGATACCCTGTCTCAAAAAATGAACAGTAAAAAACCCCTGAACAATACACTACTATTAGTAATTTCCTACTAGTTTTGCTGTAGATAATATCTCTGAGCTATACACTATGATAACAGTTCCTTGGATTTCTTTCCAGGGACCTGGAGGCCACTTTTGCTGAGAATGGTGACCCTTCACCTGAGCCTACAGAAATCTGATGGGTGATTACAATGAAATAAAGGCTTGCCATCTGCCTATTTCCTTTGCTGCCTTAAACTTTCGGTCAGATTCTGCTCGGCTCTGTGTATAGACATGTTGATCACTTGAAAATGTTTGGTTCAGAACCAGCAGCACAGAGTCAGCTTGGCCTGCCCCCGGGGGAGCTGGTATGTGTTCTCCTTTTCTGTCTCACCCTATGGCTCTTCAGAAGCCACTGAAGCCCACACACCTGAAGTTCTTTGGCCGCATCGTAGGGCCTGGAGATACAAGGCCAGGTTTTATGCAGGATGATAAAAGGTAAGCAAAAGGTCAATAGCCTCTAGGACAAGTTAACCACTGCCATGTGGTGGTGAAGTTCACCACGAGAGGAAATATCATTTAAAGCCATGTGCCTGGCCAATAGAAATTACTAGACTTTAGCTCACCTCAGGAAATCTAGAAAACTGATGTTCTCCTTATTCCAAAATTGCCTGGCCCCTCTTTCTTGACCACTGCTAACTCCCTCCAGCTGAAGCCCCAAGTGGGTTGAGACCTTCTCCCCCGACATTTTGCCTACACATGTGTCTACATGTAATATTTGGCCCAGCCTCATTTTTTCCATATCTGGTCAAAAATATTTGTTGTCTGCTATCAGCTTTTTTTTTTTCATCAACCTACCTTTTAGAATAGTTCTCAGGGTAGTTTGTAAATATTGACAAGTTACTTGATTCCTGTGTGTATCTCATACAAGTAACTCAAAATTAACTTTGGACAAGCCAAAAGTTTCATGGTCAGAAGAGCAGATAGTGTTTGCTGGGCTTTCCTTGTCTGCTTTCACTTACTCTTGGTATAAATATGGTTCTAATTTTTAGCTTACATCAGAGAAATAATCCATTCGATGAGGCTAACTTTCTTTTCTTTGTATTTCTAGCTTCTAGGAAAGAACAGAAAATATCCACATTCCAGACAGACGGCGTCAATAGCTTCTCCGTCTTTGCCCGGCACTTCCCTTTGATGTGACCACTGGAAGCACTCTTCCTCAATCTGGTAGAAGACCTTTTAAGAACTTCATATATAATAGAATCCAAATACAAAATTATATCTACTTTATCATTTTAACATCTAAAGATATGCATTTAGACACAAACTGAACGCCAAAGAAAACCTTGGCATGTGAAGAATAATTTGAATAAATGATTCATTATTTTAGGATAATTTCCATTCACATTATATAAAAGTTATTCTTGCTGTTTACTCATATATACCAAGATTGGATGCATTCCTCCCAAGCTATGAAAATCAGGGGCTTTAAAATCTCTTTGGAGAAAGATTTTTCTTCTGCTTAGGGCCTCAGTAGAGAGTGGCACTTCCTGAGCAAACCATTAAATATATTTTAGGCAGCAGAATGTCCGATACTGTAGCCTGGGCCCTGTTGCTGAGGGTCACGTGGCTCTCCGCTGGCATTGGGCGAGCCATTCCCAGAATGCTGGGTATCTCTTCCACAATGATCTGGTGCCTGAGACCCAACATTTTCTATTTCAGGGTGGCACCTGGTGCTCTACTGTGATGCAAGGTGGTATGGTATGGAGTGGTGGAACACAGGTTGGTATAGACAGATGCGGTGTACAGCAGCTTAGTACCAGGAACACAGTACTCCCCTGTGATCAGTACAGTTCAGCACATGACACAGTATGGTAGGCAGTGGCACAGTAGCCATACACAACACCGTAGTTAGAACAATGACTTAAAATCACGGGCCTGGTTCCAGTCCTTATCCTGTCCCACCCTAGGCATGTGATCTCTAGCTTATTATGTCTCCAAGCCTGTTTCACCATCTCAAAAATAAGGATGGAGGGTACTTACCACGCGTCAAGGATGAAACTGCAGTGAGGAGCACACAGTAACGCATGTGAGGGGGAAGATCTGGAGGCAAATGGGCCCGCGATTGCCACTCTCCTTCTAGGTATCTCCCTGATGGCTGGGGAGGAACGAAGGTCTCAGTGCTGATGAAAATACTTGCTAAAAACACCAAACAATGAGGATTGTCTGGGTAGGACTAAAGAGTACCCGGAGAGCTGCACATTCACTTCCTAGACCCGAGTCATAGCCTAACTACTGATCAGTTACCGTGCTTCCAAAGATGGAAACTGTTAAACCCTCGTTCTACTGACGAAAACAGGAGAAAACAGTTAGGGTGAATCCTAAATGATACACAGCTGTAGCTCTTTATATTGGGGAGGGGAGCGTTGTTAACCCATAGACAAGCATATCTTGTGGGTTTCATATCATTGTGGGTTTCTCTTCTGAAGTGCACAGAGAAAAGATCCACAGATGTTAAGCAATTTGTTCTCAGAATCGTGGAGGAACACGGGTGGGGAGAGGTGAAGAAGTAAAATTGAGATGAAAAATATGGTGGGAATCAGATGTTTTAGACATCAGAGTATATAATAAATCTGACCCTAACTTCTTCCTGAATTGACTACTGAGAGCAGCCTTGCTTCTGATATATCTCAGATTTAGAAGTTCTGGACAATGATGTTTCTGTCTTTAAACATAAAAATCTCTGTGTTCCCATGAAAAGAAAGTCCTCTGTGAAGGACTGCATGGGGCTCAGAGAACACAGAGGGTGGAAGCCAAAGAGAAGACATGGGTATTAGAAAGGTGGAATCCGTTCCATTTTTAAAAATGGGACATTGAGAAGCACATTGCAACAGGGGTCAGAAGACAGACCACCATGGCCATTTGGCCATTTTCTGGTGTCATGATCTTCAGAAAATTTCTAAGTCATTATTTATTTCTGCACCTGCATTACAACATAATTTTACTGCCCTTTCCTATCTTCCAAAAGAATTGTGATTATCAGATAAGATTGTGCATGTGAAATTACTTTGAAAAACAAAAAATGTTGTATGTCGGCCTCGTGGTTCTTGTTAGAAAGGAGTGGAAAAAAGTGGCCAGCAGAAGGGCAAGACAGGCCTGTGTTTCCTAATAACTGTGCCTCTCTTTATGGTCCTTTGTGGCCATGGGAAAGTCACTAAATCATCCTTACTTTCAGTTTTTCCTTATAAAAATAGGTTGAATAAATACCATCTCATCATTGTGGTAGGAAGAGGAAGGATGTAAGGAAATCCACATTTTTATCTGCAGTTTTTTGTTGTTGGTGCTGGGGTGTGCATGCTAAGTACATGTGTGGCCACTGAACTGGCCTGTTTGCATTTCCTGAGCCCTGTGCTGTGCCCCTAAATGTGTTAGAGACACATGGCATCTTAACCATGTCAACCACATGTCAACCACAAAGCCCTTAGATCTGGAAGCCAAAGGAGCAGCCTAAATATAACAGCCGATGTCAAATGCTCACTGGAATTTTCTTGGTTACTTTGCTTTAATAAATTGGTGTGGAAATATTAAACACTTAGGATCTCAAAAAATACTTGTTTTGACACAAATTAGGATGAAAGTGGCTCCTAGGAAAACAATGAAATGCATTTTACAATTTGACACCTAGGGTATTTTAAATGATTTCTTCTTTTAATTTTGAACAATTTTCCTGCAGCCACATTCCAATTAGACTTCAAATGTTTTCCTCTTTCACATAAGATTGAGTTTTCTAGTGTTAGAAACTGAATAACAATTAAGAGTAAACACATTAGTGAGCTTCAAGTAGTTTTCAACTTTCTGAGCAAGCAGACACATGGACCATCACACTGAAAAGTTGGTGCCTCTTTAGGTGACCAGGACTGAGCCCTCTTCAGCGTGAGGTTAGGATGCAGGTTTCTCTGTCCCACTGACACCTCACCTCAAGGAGGGAGAAAGACAGGGATGCAGCATGTCAGGTGAGCACTCCCACATTTTGAATTAAAACACAAATAACAAGTTCTCAAAATATAGGACTTGTTTCTCTAGATTAAAAAGTGGAAAAATGGTGCTCCTCATTTAATTCTGTGTTTCTTTAACTCTTCATGATTAAATTGGGCTGAGGCAAGAGGATTCAAGTTTGGACAGCATGATGACTTAGCAAAACCATGTCTCAAAAACAAAAAAGGTTGGGGATGAAACTCAGTGTGGAGGCCCTCAGCACCCCCCAACACTCTCCCTGCCCCAAGTGTGCAGTGCAGTGGGTTCTGACCACTGTGTACTTGTGCACACAAGAAATCCCACTGCCGTCAAGCCATAGAGCCTTTGCATCACCTCCAAATAGGTCCCTACACTTGTCAGTCTTCCGTCGCACGCTCCTCATCCGTTGTAACTGCTGGTCTCCTTTGTGTCACCACAAATTAATCTCTTCTAGAAATCCATGCAAATGGATTGTATGCTATGTACTTCTGTACTTGTCTTAATGGTTTTAAGATTTGCTTACACTGTCAGGTTTGTTAAGTGGCTGGTTCTGCCTTATGCTGAACAGTATCTCTGTTCCTGTTGTGAAGCCTCGGTTACCATCTCCACAAGCATGTTCATTCATCTGTTTCATCCTATGCAACATAAACTTCTTCCAGAATTACCTGTAGTCCGCTGGTCTTGGTGTGGTTGTTCCTTGTTATTTTCTAACCAATAGGTACCAATATACAATTATTTGAACTGGTTTTGTAAGGTGTATGTAAAGGACCATTAGGCTCCAGAAGTTGGATCAGTAGGATGATGTGACAAGCTTAGTTTTAATTATTTTCTGGGAAAATAACCACATTTGTCTTTCTAGGTTGGAATACTATGAGGGGGCTTTTGTTGATTCTCATGGATATAGAATTGTAATCGCGTTCACATTTTGATATCGAGCATGTGAACTGCTATAATTAACAACAGGTTCTACTTAAACTTTTCCTCTGTGTGGCTAAGAATTCTATGCCTTACCTCACTCAACCCATACAGTGTCTCGCACCTCTTCCTGGAAACCTTGTGCCTACCAGTTGTCATGGAGATCTTAGTCTGAGGGAGGAAGTGGATAAGGGGAACTCATGACCCTTGTTACACAAAGACAAGGAACTACGGAAGTTTATCAGGGAGAGCTAATACGCTTCAGGGGCAACGAAGTCTGCTGAGAGAGCAATTGTTGACCTGGGGCATAGAGAACACGTCAGAAAAGGGCTAAAGAGTAGTCCAACATGAACAACGTGTGCACAGGTCAGGAGGCGAGAAGGGCCCTGAAGGTCAGAAAAGTATGATAAATGCTTATGTATGCTTAGACTCCAGAGAGGAGCTACAGAGGCAAGCTTGCCTAAGCCAGGGCCAGAACCGCAGTGAAAACCCAGAACACTGGATAAGGAAGGATTCATTTTAATGCTTTTCCCTCTGCAACTGCAGTGGTGTCAGACAGGCACCTGTGGAATGAGGCTTGCAGACCGGAATTCCAGTGGATTAGGTGGAGAGTTCACAGGGATTGCTGAAGAGGGGTCAGCCAACTGGAATAACAAGATGTCAGCTTGTTGGGGAAGTCACTTTATAAATCATTTCATTATTGAAATTTTATTTAATATTCTATTTTATTTAATATTCTTCCCCTGGGAAAGTAATTCTGGGTCTTACAGGTAGGACTCTTGAGGCAGAATTCAGGGACACATGTAGTGTGGGGACAGGCTTCTACTACTATGTTGTCCTTAGCTAAAAAATAAAAAAGATCATTTTGTAATGTAGTTAGCTTGGTACTTTTCAGAGACAATATTTTACTTTTAAAAGTGAATGGTTACCGTATATAACACTCTGAATGCAAAATCCAAGAAGCAGATTTTAAAAAGTCAGTGATAAATATCTGTGTATTTTAAGGACAAAATTTACTTTGGAAATTGCATTTCTGTTTTGCATTTAAGTAAGTGAATACATCTAGTGTTGCAAATCGCTACAACAACTGTGAAGAGACCAAGATGAGTCTGGTCATTAATCATATTGTGAGAATAGAGCCAGCAGAAAAAGAATTAAAATGAAACTCACCGAACCAAAATAACACATTGGAAAATGTGCAGATTGCCTGGTCAATTATGAGATTCAAGTAATATTTGGATTTCTGAACTTTGTCCTGGCCTAGAATCAAAAACAATGACGAAAAACACAACTTTTTTTCTTAGACTAAACATGTTAAGAATTAAAAGAATATATTTTTTATGTTGAAATTGCCTTTGCGATTTGGATATTACATCGGTATAACTGTAAATTTATACTTATTAGAGAATTATAGGAAGAACTTTCTAGTTACATATTTGGGTCTAGGAACATCGGAAATGTAGAAGAGTTCCACAAGATCAGAATTACGTGAATAGATCTTCTGAAATTCAGTGCATATTTAAGGCACTCAAAGAGAAACCCCTAGAAGACTACGCCTCGTTCCCATATCCCCGGGCCATGAAATCATCTTCGCTTGTTTGCTTTCCTCCTCAGTGCAGCAGATTCTAGGGAAGGTCCCTGGTCCACCCCAGACATGGGCCTCGCGGGTGTCTCTAACTCCACACTGGAATTCTGCTGCCAGTGGCTGGATTCTCCTCCCTTGTCGGTATGTTCTTCGTCTGCTGGTGGAACTAGTGGTTCTCATGTGCGTTTTATCATGTTATTTCCTGGGTGAAGATTACAACAGGGGCAAAGCCAAACTGGTTCCTCCTGCTTTCAGGATCTCCGCTAATCTTTCTGCTTTTCACTACTGATTAGTTCGTATTCTCTGACAGGAGTGAACTAGAAGTTCTAGGGACTCACTTGGCAAATATTTGTTAGGAGGAAGACGCCATTACTGTGTTGTAAGGATCACTCTGGCCCAGAGGTGGCTGTGCCCAGAGAAGCTGAGGGACTAGCTGCAGCAGCTGGTGTGGGAGCCTGGTGGGAGGCCATGAGCTTGAGGCAGTGGAGACAAAGGGAAGATGTTGTTTGCTACCTGCTTGGGACGTGTGGTTTCCCCACACCTACCCAAAACCCTGTCCGCACATTTTCCACCCGTTCTTTTACCTTCAAACCTCACTTAGGCAAACATTTTCTTTTTTTAGCTACATGATTTACCACTCCAGTTGTGGGATTATGGAAAGATCTTTGAAAATCTGATTTCGGCCACTGCTGGGAGTCAAATAATATCTTCTCTGAATAGTTGTTCTAAGGTTTAAGTAGCTCAGTGCTTGTAAAGCTTTTAGGTCAATACTTGACACATAGCAAGAGCCAAGTAACTGCTGTTGCAGCAACTCTTGTCTCCTTCCTGGTTCATCTCCAGCAGCTGATTTACAGCATAGAACAGAATCTGTCAGTCTTGGGACTGAACGGGATCTTAGAAGCTGTACTCTCATGTTTGCTTTTGCAGGTTTGTACACACTGGCCCAGAGGTGGGGCAGGCAACAGCTCATCAGTGCTCATCTAGGTTCATCTAGGTTCACAGCTAGAGCCTGGTCCCCATCCCCAGGTCTGTGTTTTCTGTAGATCAGTGTCTGTTCTACATCAAGTAAAACTGAAGTCTCTTCAGGGCACGGTTCTTGCTTTGGTGACTAGCTCACTGCTCAGCCAAATGTCTTGCAGCAAAATGCCTGCTGCTGTATTGGTGATACAGACATGAAATCTAATGCTTTATGTTACAAATTAGATTAAATGGGTTATGGGCTAACCCATTTTCAGTTTCTCCTTGACACCTAGTGGGAGACGTTAAAGCAATCCCAGTAAGTCATACTTCATTCAATAACCATCTTATGAGACATATTTTCTAATAGTGATTTAGCGCTCCGGGGCTGCGGGGAATGGTTAGGGCACCTCTGAGTGTCCTCAGGTGTGCTCTTACAAATGTGGCCTTCCAGTTTATTGGGCCCTGAAGAAGAATCCTGCACATGTCTCCTTGATCCTCATAGCCCTTAGTCATTAGCAAACACAGATGCGGTCTTCCACACTTCCACAGACTAAGCTGACCTGTTCAGATCCCTTTGTAATTCATCAACAAAGGGGAAGGCGACAGAGGGGGAGGGACTGTGTTAGGTTTTCTGGATCCCAGAATAAAAAAAAGTTAATGTGTTATATTCATTTCATGTAAAACTAAGCCTTCCTTCCAAGGTCTAATGGGGACCAGCAGAACGTTCATGCCTCCACTCTGTGACACAGCAAGAGTGAAGTTGCTGGCTCAGTTTTTTAGGGCTCAGTCACTCTAAAGTACTAGTTGTGAGATTCTCCACAGGAAGACAAGATTATGCACGATTGCCATCTTAGGGAACTTGCAGAATTCAGCTCATGGTATAAAAGTGCTTTTCCTGTTACCTGTGTGTGCTTTTTCTTGCTTCTCTGACTCTGTCTTACCTTTCTCATTTCTGGTGTATGTGTTTTTTTGTCCTAGCCTTCTTTTACTTTTTTTTTCTTTGTCTCAGTTTTTACTGATGACTTTGTGGCTCAAACTTTATGAATTATTCCCCAAACAATAATAACTATATAAGCAAAAGATTGTCATGTCTTTCTTGCATGCAGAGATAGAAAGGCGAGCAGTCACCATGGGGTCAGAGGAACCGTGGTGAATGGGACCACTCCTGCTTCCACTTGTGGTGCTTGGTGCATGGTGCATGGTACGGCATAGACCATGGTTTCTGGAGGACAGCATTTCTGTCTGAAGAGGCCTGCCTCTGAGCTGGTCTCATCAGTAAGGGAATTCGATGCTCTGTTGAGCTTGCTGCTGCCAGATGGTGTGGCCTGTGACAGAACTCCTGTGTTCTAGGACTGCAGGTCTTTCACCTTCCAGTGCATCACCACCCCCTAGTCCATCCCTCCTACCGTGCCCTGCCTTCACCACGAGAAATCACCCACTGGTGAGCACAGTGCCCTTCATGACCTAATCACTGTTGTATGTCAGAATTAAGAACCCACCAAGCACTGGTAGAAGCAAGGCAAGAATCTTTATTGATAGCCAGGACGAACCTGCTCCTCTGGGTGAGAAAATAGAGAAGGACCCGGAGCCAGGATGGGAGACGGTTGATATAGGGATTTGGAAGGGGAGGTTATAGGGGATGGTGAGGGCACAGCATCCTCACAGTGAAAACCAATCACCATTAACATTATCCACAACAATAACATTAGCCACTTGGAATCTTTGGCGTGTCTGTTACTTCTGGCAGGTTTATTTGAAATTAACCAATCATGGTATGGTCCCTAGTAGCCCCACGAGGAAGGGGGGCTATGCGCATGCTCTTGAGTTCTGGCTATTATTAACTTCACAGGTAAATAGGGTAGGGGTCAGTACCCAGCGACTCAGCATCCTGAGGCTGTAAAAGCAGGATTTAGGGAAGTGTGATAAAGAATTTCAGGAATTTCCTGAGAACTAGGCCTTTAGGTACAAAATGGCAGTTTCAGCAATTATTTAAAGACATAACTAATACTGCGTTTTTAGTACACTGCCACAATCACCTTCCAAACACATGATGCTTTGGGGGACACGTTTTAGATTTCAACCAGAAGGAATTGGGATTCCTTTGGAGGTTGGTGGGCAACTTTGCAGATGCAGACCAGGATCCAGGGAGACAACATGCAATCTCTGCCCGCTGAGGCTGCGTGAGCCTTGTCAGTCTGCTCAAAAGCTCACTGTCAAGACTCACAGAGATGCAAAGTGGAGGAATCTTCCTGCCTTTCCAGCTGAAATAGTGTTCCCTCTCTCTCTCTCTCTCTTTCTTTCTCTCTCTCTCTCTCTCTCTCTCTCTCTCTCTGGCTTTCCTTCCTTCCCTACCTTCCTTTTGCTCAGCATTTGTAGCATGATTCCTGGCTGGCATAAAATGTGTTTAGCTGTCTCCCATCACTGGTGAGAGTTGTCTAGTGGGTTCTTCCTTGGCAGTGCCACCAAATTTCACGGGAGAGCAAGTGAACGTCCTACTCTGCTGAGTAAGAGCTACAGAAGGTGTAGGTGAGCTTTATGGGGATCACTGGCCTTAAACACACAGATTGTTCTCATCCTTAACCCTTACTGTTAGCCTGGTGACAATGTCTCCCTGCCACACTTAAACCCAGTGTTCAGGCTGTCATTTGGGTGCTGTTTGCAACTTCCAGCCAATTCTATGGCAAAAAGCAAGAAATGGCAGAGAAAAATGATGTGAAAAGTTGAAGGTTTGCACCTTTGTAAGACTGAAAGGGGCTGCAAAGCTGGGGCAGGAAAGCACTGGGAAATTAAAGAGCTTAGCATAAAAAAGAAGCCAAGTACTACAGTAAGGACTACAGAAAGATGCCTCTAGGGTATTCTAGCTGTCAGCAAGATCCCACCCTTTACCAGTTAAAGGGTGGAAAGGCAAAATACCTTGCTCCCAGAGGAATACCCCAGGACATCCTTCAGGGCCAGAGAGAAGTGGGTGTCAGAGTCCCACCAGCTGGAGTTCAGCCATGGAGGCACTTGGAGGCTGCTGCGGCCCAAGGCCAGGTGGTCAGACTACAGCTTCAGCCGATGGCAGACCTTGGTGTTGTCCACATGGCGGTGGTTTCACAGGTGTGCAGAATCCAAGAGTATGGTGTTATGGAGGCTTCTACCTAGATTTCAGAAGAAGGCCTTAGAGGCCAGGCAGCATGCCCCTGGGAGGGCGATGCATGAAGTTGTGGAGAAGTCTAAGTTGCAGTGGAGAATCCAGAAATTTGGAGGTGTCAGAGATGCGGGTTGCTGGCTGAGGAAAGCCACAGGATGTGAAAGGAGCTACCCAAAAGGAGAGAAGATCGAGGCTTCGCCTGGAGGCAGCTTTGTAGTTGCAGTGCCACCCAGGCCCTCACATCTTGCCACAGTGTCACTTGCCCAAATGTTGGACACAGAGCTACAGGATTTAATCCTTGCCTTGCTGGGCTTAAGCCTTATTTTGGTCTTATTGCTTTTATCATCCTGGTACTCCCTTTTGGAATGGGAATACATACCCTGTGCCATTGTATGTTGGAAGTGTTTAACCCTTGATTTTCACAGGAGCTAACAGCTAAGAGTTTGCCTTGAGTCTCAGAGGAGGCTTTGGACTTAGACTTTTGAGCAGTTCTGAAACTCTTAAGACTTTGGCAACTTTTAGATAAAGACTAAATGCATTTTGCATAACAAGGTAGGTACGGGTCTTTTGAGGGCTAGAGGCAGAATGCTATAGCTCCATCTGGAGTGTCCCCCAAAAGCCATATGTATATTTGGATGTAGTGGGGTATCTATGGGATCATGTGTGGTTGGGAGATGGGCCCTGGCTGGAAGGGGCACTTGTGGCTTTACCTGAAGAGATCGTGTCAACTTGTTGAGATTAGGGGCCACCCAGGGCAGAGCTTTCAGATTTGTTTTGACTTCTGGGCCAGGAAAGGAGGGAGAAGTATCCACCCTGGGTGTAGAGGGCCCAACTGGAAGCTTGACCTAAAGTAAAGGAAGGAAAAAGAAGCATTGTTACAGCTTTTTCCTAGGGGAACCCTGGCCCTCCCTTGGACTTGCTCCAGCTTCACTTGGTTTTTGTTTGCAGTGCTGTGAACATCTCACCAGCCTCTGCTACGTGCTTCTACTGTTGCCAGCTGCCCATCAATGGACTATGTGAGACCTTCTGAAACTGTGAGCTAAATAAGTCTTTCCTCCCTTAAGTTGTGAATGTTGAATATTGTGTTCCAATAATGAATAAGTAACCAAGACAATCTCCAACTGAGTGTGTGTGTGTGTGTGTGTGTGTGTGTGTGTGTGTGTCATTTTTTAAAACTGATGCTGAAAAAGTTTCTGAGGATTTAACCCATTGCCTAAACACATGGTAGGCAAGAACTGTATGACTGAGCTACATCTGCACTTCTTTTAAAATTGATTTTGAGACAGAATCTCTCTAAATTGTCTGGACTGGCTTTGAATGCACAATCCTCCTGTCTCAGCCTACTCAGTAGCTGAAATTATGGATGTGTATCATCACTCCCAGACTACATTATCATGTTTCATTGCCCACAATAATTCACATTGTGATGCCATCAAAATTAATTTAATCAGACCCACAGGGTTAGACATTTAATTATGTATACTTTAGGGGCTTTTTGCTCTTATAATCAAGGTGATAAGGATTTTTGCAATGAATATCTTTGTATACATCCCTCGTTATTTCTTCTTGTCAGCCTCCAAGAGATTAAAATTGCTCAGGAATTATGTATATTTTCAAAGCACATGATGTGTATTGCTATACCCTTTTCCAATTTGGACATCTGCCAATGAATTTACTTCCGCTTGTTGTGATTAAGTATGAATGGATGTTACACAATGGCTCTTTTGGTCCGGAAAGGTCACCCCGCAAGTGAAGGCAGTCACTGGGAGGTGGATTTTGGGATGCTGAGCCTAAGCTGTGGACTGGAGCCTTTCCTTATATGTGTTCTTTGATTCCCAGCACCTCTCACCCTTCCCTTTAATGGAGTGGGGTGCTCTCTCCAATGTCTTTATTAGACATCTTAGTTGTTTTGTCCACTCGTCTCTCTTTATTTTTTCCTCTGGGCGGGCCCTGGGTCAGTGGGGTGATCTGGGGAGAATGCAACACATGGTCAGGTATAGTCTAAATGAAGAACACCTGCCTGGGATCCTAACACTGCCTTCTTCTAGCCATTGTTGGTGTGGTAGTTAATTGTGATTATTAATTTAACTGGATTAAGGGACTCCTGCAGAAGTAATCAGGTTGTGACGGTACATAGCTGAAGGAACTAATAGCAGTGAGGACAGGTTGGAGAAGGTAGGTCAGGGGCATGACCCTGGTGACTCTATCTGGTCCTCGGCCCTTGCGCTTTCAGGTACTCTTCCTCTCCTTCTCAGAATCTATGAGCTGAACAGCTGCCCTCTGCCATGCCTTGGAGCCAGCCCACTGTGGACTGAAACCTTTGAAACTGTGAGCCAAATGAAGCCTTCCTCCGTTAAGTCAGCTGCTTTGTCCCAGCAACAGAAAGGTGACCAATACAGATGGGAAGGAGGTTGTTTCTACCATAAGATGGATCTTGTGACAGTGTCATTAAATTCAGACTTGTTGTGATCACTAGAGTGACACCATTTTGTGGTACTTATGCTATTCAAGTTATGTGTTTGCTGCATGAATTAAACTCCTATAATTTCTGTATCTTCTGTTAATTCTGTTAATTGAATCAAGTGTAAAGGTGCTATGAATGCCTGTAACTTCTGTAATCCTAATGTTCTGTAATTCTCTGTGGTTTTGTAATTCTGTAATCTTCTATACCCCAAATTGTTGTAGCTTTCTGTAACCAGACTGTCAGTCCTGTGATAAATTGTACCCAGTGAATTCCTTACCACCCTTGTAACTCTGCTGGCTTGCTAACATAAAATGTAACTCCTCCTTCCCCGAGGCCAGGCACATAGAAGCCTGCCAGAATGAGACATACTGGAAGTAACATATCACTGACCAAAAATGACCATTTGGTGTCAGATTATGATTGGCTACTTGGTAACAATGTGGCCCACCCCAATGACACAAAGAAATCCAAATTTAATAGGTCACCGAAGTGTCTATGTTTGTCAAACTGTAATTGGTTGTTATGTAATAGTGTAAAATTCCTCCTCTGTTGCCTTCCTAAGCACTCTGCTAAGCTTGCTCATTGCTGCTCTCTGGAACCTCACATAGAATCCAAGGTCAGCCCAGCTGGAGTCCATCAGTCTGGTCATAATAAAAAAAATCTTACCTTGCCCCAATTGATGTTTGGTGGTCTTTTGATTTCAACCTGCAACAGATTTTGTCTGTCCAACTATGATATAAAATGCTCTATAAATTATGTGCACTTCAAGTGCTTAGAATAAACATGTGGCATTTGTAAAGTGACACCACCACATTTTCAAATGAATTGACAGTGAGGAAGTGTTCATGTAAGACAATCAAGTCCAAGGCACAAGAGTAAACATACAGAACTGTGGCTTTGGTAAAATGGTGTGGAGTGTAGGCAGTATGGACAAATTCAGCGAGAGTGCACAGCGGCCCCCACAATTCCCTGCTCCTCACCATCTGCATGTGTGCTTCTCACTTGGTGGTAGTGCAACCTGGGCTGTAGTTTGGATTTGGAATGTCCCCCAAAGCCTCATTTATTTGGATATCATGGAGTACCTATGGATTCCACGTGCTGTTAAGTGAAGCCTGATCAGGAGTGTTTTCCAGTACTGCGGATTGAACTCAGGAACTTTGTACTGAGCTAACCCCCAATCCATTTTATTGTTTACTTGAGACGAGGTCTCACTAAATTGTTAAATTGCCCATGCTGAGCTCAAACTCCTGTAATCCCAGCAGTCTGGGGGCTCAGGACTAGCCTGGACTATGGAGCCAGAACCTGTCTCAAAAAAAAAAGCAATTCCCTACTCTTCCATAATATAACATATTCAAAGCATCAAATTAGATATTGCCATGGCTAGTATAAGTTTTTGGTACATGAATAAAAAGCCATACCTATCTAGGACCATAAATTTACTGAAGATAGTCTTAGTATTTTAGTAGCCCTTGAGGTTATCTTAATATTTTAGCAGGATGAAACTTTTTCTCATAATAGCCTAGAACTTAGCTATCAAATCAGTGAGATTTTTATGTTAGCAGACTTCCCAAAAGAATTCCAGATGCTATGGTTTTGCCTGTGCTTTTAGACCTCAGCTGCAGGTCGTGGCAAGCCTTCTGGTGCCCTGAATATCCCCTGGTGGAGAGGTAATTAAAAAGAAAACTGCCTCATAGTGCTGTCGTAGGTGAGGGGACATAGCTTGCCTCAGTGACTGCTGTGATTGGGAACAGGCTGAGTGGGTGGTCTCTGCCCCATCTCTAGTCACCATGACTGTGATTTATAGGCTACAGGACTTGCTATTTAATACTCAACAGCTTAGGCAGAGGCTGGCAGTGAGTGCTCAAGAGCGGGAGGGCCTGGGTTGTGTTACACTTGGAATACGGGGAAGAACTGGGTCAGCATCTGCCTACTCCCTGCTATATAAGACCAGAGTTACTCAAAATAGTATTGCACTGCATTTGATAGTATTTCCCATAATTTCATTTAGGGTAAAAACTGCCATTTCCTCAAGTATACAGAATAACAGTGGCTGGAGTCATTTAAACTTATTAGTTACCTGTCTTTTTGTGTAAGTAATGGTTGTTTTGCTCTTTTAATAGTATTACTGGAATCCCTTCCAGCAGGAACCCCCCATGCAGCATTATCTTCTTCCACTGCCTAGCAGCTTTTAAGTGATGCACGCTCTCAACAGAACCAGTGTGGAGCATCCCAGGCTGGTTGTGTGTGTGTGTGTGTGTGTGTGTGTGTGTGTGTGTGT